>VYZW01031252.1:6210-30094 GCA_013401315.1 Balaeniceps rex | reverse complement strand
CAAGCTTGGAAATTTTAAGAATCAAGATACAAGCAACTAAAAGCCAATTTAATCTGCAGCCTAGAAATTAGGATACTCATATTGGGAACAGGCTAGGATTCTGCGCCTTCCTCTCTGGCCTTTATCTAATACTAAATGGATATGTTTGTTAGATAGAGGACAGAAGCCCTGACTAGCTCACAGTCTGCGTCGTTTGAGAAGAGGTAGCAATTATGTCTGAGTTTTCTGTAACTGAGCAAACCAAGGTAGACTAATAGTGATATGCTCAGAATTTTGCACAAAGTTAGCTACTCCTCAGCCTGCAAGATGGAATTTCAAGAAGCTGATATTTTGCTGAAAGGGTCATTGTGTTGAATGTGGCTGTATCCTTATTCAGGTTCATTATTATTATTTAGATTGAAAATCTGTTTTCCTATGTGGAAAGTGGATATTTTCTAAATATGCAACAAGAAAACAGTCTGTGTTCCTTGCAGATAGGAAGGGATTGTAGATGATCCCTTTCTGCAGATGCAGAAGGGATTGTAGAAGNATTCTGCGCCTTCCTCTCTGGCCTTTATCTAATACTAAATGGATATGTTTGTTAGATAGAGGACAGAAGCCCTGACTAGCTCACAGTCTGCGTCGTTTGAGAAGAGGTAGCAATTATGTCTGAGTTTTCTGTAACTGAGCAAACCAAGGTAGACTAATAGTGATATGCTCAGAATTTTGCACAAAGTTAGCTACTCCTCAGCCTGCAAGATGGAATTTCAAGAAGCTGATATTTTGCTGAAAGGGTCATTGTGTTGAATGTGGCTGTATCCTTATTCAGGTTCATTATTATTATTTAGATTGAAAATCTGTTTTCCTATGTGGAAAGTGGATATTTTCTAAATATGCAACAAGAAAACAGTCTGTGTTCCTTGCAGATAGGAAGGGATTGTAGATGATCCCTTTCTGCAGATGCAGAAGGGATTGTAGAAGAGATACCTCCTAACAGTGCATAGATTAAACAAAAAGGCATCTAAATAAATATTATCTTATTACAAAATATATTTAATAGACTATTTATTCATCTTTCAGGGAGGTTTATTTACTTTGGATCTGGTTTGGAGTTGTTAGTGTTATTTTTTTTTAATTTGTTGTCTACTGGTTCTACGCCTTGTTAAGAAACAGTTCTTGCCTTGTGAAACACTTTCCGGTTTTCAGGCTAGTACCCTTGTATGATGACAAATGTATTGTCAGGCCTGGAGACTTTGGGGGCAATACTCTAGAGAACTGGAGTACAGGCACAGAAGCAGAGAAAGGTTAGAAGAATGCTGTGGTAGACAGAAGAAACCTTTGGAGTTAGCACAGAAAGGATGTCGGATGGGATTGGGATTAACTTCCCAAGAAGCCTCTCATCAGGAAGCCTCCATGTTTTTAACACTTGAACTGTTGTAAAGCAATTTGTAGGTTGTGGTTCTTCCCTCAAGGCAAGGCTTATGTTTAAAGCATCAGTGTGATATTATGAATAGATTTCATTTAGAAGGAAGGCCAAATGAAAACATCACGTCTATTTCTTTCAGGAAATTCTGATGCATCTCTTCATTTATACCTTGTCTCATCAGGAAATTTATTGGCCCAAGGAAAACTGCCAAGGTTTCATCTGGGTGAATTCTTCATTTTTTTCTTCAGTAAAATGGCTTAGCAAAAAACAATAAATTGCCATCTAATTTTGTTTCTTTATCCCTTTGCAGCATGAAGTTTTCAGTTGTATTTCTGTATCTTGTATTTCAGGATAGCAATAGACTTCTGTCATGGTTGTGGTTCAGGTTTAACTTGAACCACATTGCCTCTTCAGTACTGAAGGGACCTCTATTAATGATCTGGTAACAGTATAAAAGCAGTTTTGCAAGAGAAAGAAAGCAGTTTCTATGATCATCATACAAAAGTGCTGATGTGGATGTCCTGGAAAACTGTTTTGGCTGTATACCAAATCATTAGTTGTCTGAATGACTGTTCTGACTTCTGTGCTCCAGTAAACTGTACCATTCACAGTTGCCTCTACCTCAAAGCAGTTCCTTGATTTTTGTCCACTCTAGCAGAGAAATACGTTACTGAATCTGCAAATCTGTTGTATACAAATCAAAGTGGAGGAGTGCATTGCCCTATGATAAGGGAATCAAACACTAGGTCCACTGGCATTTTCCTCTATGGTCTGCTTATCAATCTTTCAGGAATTCTTTCCTGGCTTTCAGGCATTCTTCCAGTCACTTTCTGCTGCATGAAGCAAGGGCTGAAAAGGAGAAGGCTAGCCAGTGTTTTGTTTAAAACCTAGCTACTATCTGCCATTCCGCTCTGGGTCTTGCAATGCTTCTGTTTTAAAGTCTTTCTCTTTTCTGCGTGCCTTTCACACTTAGTAAGTAGTACCAGGTTTTGAATATGCCTGTTCTTAAGTTTTGTTTTGTGTAGTTCTTTACTTCCCTGAAGATCCTGATGACTATGTCATGCTTCTTTCAAGAGAGGGTGGAAGGATCCATTAATATTTCCTGATTTTCTTAATTCCAGGATTTTCCATTTGCTTGAGACTCACAGTTTTATTTATTAATGACAGATACAACTGTTGCATCAGTGGTTCCACTGATATGTTGGCAAAAACGGTCTAGTGAACATTGAAATTAGAATCCATTGAGAAGGTAATAACAAAAGTTGTTGAAGCACTTAAACTAAGCACTATGAAAGTAATATAGACATTATGGATAAAGTGATTGTTTTTCTTGTTATGATATTTTGTTAGGCTCTACTCTTAACTCTCTAATATGCCTCCTAGGATTTGATGGAGCTTGTTCAAAACCTCATCTTACATATTTACCAGCTTTTTTGCATCAAGCAGCATAAATAGATTCTCAATATAGTTTAAAATAGTTTAAGAGAGTATTGCAGTTATACCCATATAATTGTGTATTGTGCTATATAACACAAACAATTACTTGAATGTGCAGAACAAGATAAGACAATTGGCTTTCTAAAGACAATTAGAGACATTGACTGGATTTCAGTGGTACTTAAGCATATAATTTTTGTTTGAAATCAACAATGCTCCATTAGTCCTTGGTGGACTCTGCGCTTGTAGAAGAGCTAAAACCCCATTTATTTTAGAGGGTAGAGGATACATCAATTTGCAGTGGCTCTCAGAGGTTTGCATGTTATACCCGGGTGTGTATGCTACCTCTCTAAGGAAAGTCTCTGTATTGCCCTAGGACCTCTGTTATGTGAAGGGAAGGTTGCGTGAAACAGCCTGGGCATATCAAGAGAAGATTTGTCCTACAAGTGCTTTCCTACAACAGGTGTTTCATACTTGAAATCTAGTGACAATCCAAGGGATGAGGGAGGGAATCTAGAAATGGGTTAATGTCTTTTTTGCGTGTGGGTGCGTGTATAAGCTAATATATAACTGTGTCAGTAAAATATAAAGTACTTTAAGGCAAACTCCTGCCTGGTTTTATCCTAGTAATATCCTAGTAATATGGAACATCAGTCCATCAGAGCAGTAAAAGCAAGTAAGAATTTTTTTGTTACCATAAGGTTCCCTGTGGTATCCCGTGCTGTGATTCATAAAGGGAAAGAAGGGGAAAAAAAAAAAAGGATCTTATTTATCACTTATCCAAGGACAACGATCAATGATCCCTACAACAAGGCAATGATCCCACATGTCTTGAAAGTAAGTTCTATCCCTTCTTCATCAAACAATGTAATTTATCTCCCCTTGGAACACTGTGTTACTATCCAGCAAATACTAAGCAAATAAAACTGTTGGATCTTTCATAGATGCTCATTAGATCTCTGTCTTTGGTGTCACATATACCAGTTGTGAGCTATGGCAAAATGAAAAGATAAGAGAGAAAGGTGACTATTAGCATGACATTTGCATTTTAATTAGCGTCCTTTCGCATTCCTATTATTGTAATTTAGAAAATAACTTACAGGTGATAATTAAAGAAAATATGTTTATTCAATCTTTATCTAGGACTCTAGAAAAAATCAAAGGGATTTTTACAGCAAAAAGTGAACTAGAAGGAATCTTTCATATTGAGTTTATTCTCCTCGCATCACTTCCATGTTCAATTCCATTCATTAAACAATAGCTCCTAAGCTCTATCTTAAACACTAGTTAAATTTCTGACCTCTTTTTTTCCTATTATAAAGCTGCTTTGCTCCTGTGATGGTTAGAAACCTTTTCTCATTTCCAACCTAAATGTATTCGTGACTGCTTTATACTCATTTATTCTTGTGCCAGTACTGCATTTGAGTTTAAAAAGTTCCTGTGTCTCTGCATTTATTCTTTCTTCCCCCACCCTATGTATTAATAGATAAGAGTCTTATCCACCCTCATCCTTCGTATAGTTTAGCTTAACAAGCCAAGTTCTGCAAGTCTCTTCCAATAGCTCAAGTTTTTGATGCCTCTGCCAGTCTAGGAAAAGTATACTGCATCTGCTCAGTCTGCAGCATTTCCATTGTGAGTCAGGTATCTTGAACATATGGAAATAAAAATGTCTGTCTTGCAGATGAGGTCCTGCTAGGAAAATGTATGTGAAGCATACAGAAAAATTAAAATGTATAACTTAACTCTGTCCTGCTGTTTTTTACCAGGATGTCTTCTGCAATGGGTTTCTGTGTCTGTGTAAATTATAGGTTATAATTTTCTGACCTCATCGTGACAGATTTATTCTAATAGGGAATTTTTCTCTGTCGGTTGTTATCTATTCATTTCATCACAATTTTATTGTCATTGGTTCTTCACTTCATAAATACAGAACCAGCGGTGGGTGATACCAAAGACAGAACTCTTGTTCTTTGGTTCTAGAGATGCTGGAGCACTCCTTGAGGACCAGCACACTGCCTTGTTGATGTGAGATCTTGGGTCATGTTTGTCTTTTTTGCCTTGTTTGCAACTTATTGTCACAGAATGATTCATTCAGGTACCTTGGTTCTACCTCAGATCTGATGCTTTCTCTTCCACACCCTCCAGATCTCCCGCCGGGAGTCTATAACAGTTTCTTCTAGGAAAAAACCTGCCTCAGTACAGGTTTCTTACTATCCTTCCCTAAAGTGGTTGTAACAAACAAAAATCTGCTTTGTCCTTGTTATTCTTTCTTTTACCTCATGCGTCATTGCATCATTAATGCAGGTTATATGAGCACCTTCACCTCAATTTCTTTATATGCTAAAGAGAGTGTATCATTTGGCACACCTCTTTCTCTTCCACCAGGTATTATTTATCTCTGCAACATCAATTTTTACATTCTAAACCAGTGGTTAGAGTTGCTCCTTGCAATAGTATCCTAGGAGCCCTCCCAGACCCGGTTCCCTTGAAGGATTAGATCTTGCAGTTTAATTTACACCACTGTCTATCTGGCTACTGCTCTCACCCATATGGGTACCTTCTGCTCTTTTCAGCAGGTTTCTGTTCTTCTCTCATTAGAAGCCTGAATCAAAACCCAGGACTCCTCCTTTCCTAGCTGAAGGGAGTGATAACCACAGTGACATAAAATGAGAACTAGGTACAAGAACAGATGGAAATTTTCTGTTAGAATAACAATTGTGATTAATCTGCATTTCAAAATTTGTGCCCCCCCATCCCCTGTCATTTCCCCTACCCCATGACAAAGTCACCAGGAGGTTGCTATAGCTCTGTGCTACTGTTTTACTGTTCTACACCTTTAAACCATTGTAATAAAAAGGGTGATCAATAGCTCAGTTACAAAAGAGTTTGGAGAGGAGGAGAGGGTTTGCCTGCTTGTGAGCCAGACAGCTCATCTCATGCAATGAGGCTGAACAACTTCTGTTTGATGATTGTCACTGTTGGGTGAAGTGGAGCAGGGAGGGAATAAATGTCTTTCAAATTAGATTGCAAAACTACAGGGGGAAAATGCCTGCCTTGAATTTTTAACCAGCCACAGATCTGGTTAACTAGAATCATGTCTTTATTTAATTTGATAGCTACTTCCCTAATTTAGGCTTAAATTATTACAGTCCAGCCCTTTGCAAGAGGCGTCTGTTCTGAGGCTGGTTTTGCTTGCACGGCCCTTGACGGGTGCCACTAAGGGCAGCTTTGCCTACCCTCTCTGCCTACCCTCTCTGCCTCCCCCAGCTCTCAGTGAGTGCAGTTGTCTCCACACAGGCCCTGTGGGAGACTCTGGCAACATCAGAAGTCAGCTCATGGCATCCTAAGCCTGAGACACTCTCAGGCACCTGGGGTGTCAGGTGCTTCAAAGGGGCAAATTCACAGTCAGGAGAGACTGCGCTTCACCTTGAGAGGCAGGTGGAGGGGGCCCTTGAAGTCTAGGGTAGACATAACCACTGAATTTTAATGGACAGGCTGCCTTACTGGGTTACGGATTGGCAGCCCAAAGTCTTTACAAGGGTTCTGTTTGCTTTAGCAAAGTCTAAAAATGCACTTGAATTCATTGTTGAACCAGGACGTCTCCGTTTCAGGCAATAAAACTGAATAAGCAGAATACAAAGTAAATCTCATATGAACTTTGCTTCCAACTAAAATACTTCTATTCTATTTCTCAGATGGCAGCAGCCAGTTAATTTGCTTCTGTTGCTATTCTAACACATGAATTACAAATGTGTTTGCTTTTCACAGTAACTTTGGGTTATGCTGGATATATCACATTCGCTTTTGATTGAGCAAAGTGGATGCCATGTTGCCAGTCATTTTGTTTACATGAAGCTTTTCATCATCAAAATTTATACTGTGCTCTCAATTGGCAATGATTTGCAAGAGTGATACGTGGAAATACTTACATGATAGAGGTCAGGCATCTCTTCAGAGTGGCAGCGAAACCCTTTCTTTAGAAGATTAGGCGAAATTGTGACTGTCCTGATTTACACCATTTAACAAGCTGGCCCTCCAGTATTAGCCCAGGGGGACAATAAATTTCTTTAGAATAGCTGTAATTCAGCAGCAATGTTCCTATCTTCCTGCTGCTAACCTCCAAAGGAGTGTGATTGACTTATATTTGTTGTGGTTTCTCTGTCAGGAAAAAAAAGCCAGGTAAATGGGGCTGCCTCTGCCATCAGCAAGAGGTGTCGGGAACAGCGTAATGGAACGAGGGACAATCTGTTATGACACTCCTGGGGACCTGGAGGAAATCAGTTCAGCTCCTACCACTGGAGAAAGATTTAGGGTAAAAGAATCAATTTACCCCACACAACTTAGGCTTCAAAAGAATAAAGCTGTCCTTCCTGAGTCCCTAGCTGATTGTAGCGGACAGGAGAAATGAGGTGTCACTAATCCTCCTGCTGCTTTCACTGGCCATTTGAGGAGCACAGATCTCTTTTTAAAGGCCTCCTGCAGGCAGGTCTGTCACAGGTGAGTCTGTCTGCGGCGATGGTGGAGCTCTGCAGTGGTACCTGCCTAACAAGGAGTCATCGTCCACTTCAGGGTCTGGAAAAGGTTAGGTTTTGGAAAGAAAGCGTCCTTTCTGTTTCAGGATAAAAGTCTCTAAATGCCATGTTTAGTTGGGTTAGGGCTTAAGTTATTTTAAATGGGACAGGTCAGCTTACTTAATCAACAAAAAGGAGGAGGGCAATCCAGTGGAGGACTAAATGCTTTTTCTGAGACTACATTTGCTTCAAGTTTCAGCTTAGCTGTAGCCAGTACAATTAGCACTAGATTTGGTAATGGGACCATGAATTTTATTCCTCTTTTCTTCCACTGCTTTTGTAAACTTCACAGTCTAAGGAAGCCTTAATCCTTAGCTTATGATTTGCAGCCTTATATGTTGGATTATTTGTTGTTGTTTGGGCGAAATGCCACGATGCAACTGAAAATTACTAGGGCAGCATAAGCTAGGACAGTTTTACAAATGGTAATTGTAGCATGGGCATCTGCAAGGTGCCTCGCTGTTCAGTGGCTGGGATGAACTGACCTGGCTGTGCACCAAGGATGACAAGCATCCCTGCGTGCAGGGTCTGTGCCCTGCCTCATGCCTTGTCGCGCCTTCATCAGAAAGCTGTCTTTAAGAGGTATCCTGTTTGGACTTATTTCTGCTGAACCAGCCACAAAACAATTGAGCCACTGGGAGCAGGAGGTGGAGGGGTGATGTGCGTACGAGCAGGACTGAACTCTGCAGAGATGGCATCCAGCTCACAGAGAAAGGCATTTTAACAAAGCTAGGCCAGTTCTTTCCTGCAGGCTCCCACCGTGGAGCAAGTTCATGACCCTTGTTCTTTCTCAAGCAGACATATTTTCAATTAAAGCTTCCTCCTTAACAAAAAAGATATGTATTAGAAAGGGCAGGCTGGAACACGGGATGGCTCCTCCAGGCTCTTCCTCTGCAGTGTGACTAGAAGAATGGCCTCAGGCGAGGCTGCTTATGAGAAGGGGGAAAAACATTTCTCTTGCTGCCTTTCAAGATAAGGTAAAGGTGGAGGACTTTTTTTTTCTCTGAGTTGGGTTTTTTCCTCTATATAGCTATCCCCTGTTACAGTTCAGGCAGCATTAGTGTGTCCATTATAAAACTGTTTGTGTGAAACTTCCTATCTATTTTATATGGTATCTTAAGAGAAAATAACATATAATTTATAAATGTGGGGATAAGAAAACTTTTGGTTTTGAAAAAAAAAAACACAAAAAACCAAAAGGAGAAGCTGTAACATTTCCTTCCACATCATGTCCCACTGATATCAGTTGTATGTCCTCTACTGACCAGATTACTGGGTCACCACTGTTCTGGCCTGATCAGCTCTTGAGTCTTGCTTGGTCTGAACAGCCTGCAGGGCTGGTTCCTCTCATGGCCCCACTGTCATACTTCCTGGGACAGACCTGAGGGTAACCCTCAATAAATCTTATCTAAGAAAACCCTTGCACTTAAGTTTCCTTGTTTCTCATATTTTGATTAAGTCCGATATTACTCAGAGCACTGGCCTCTCTGAATTCTTTAAAAACCCGCCAAGATGGAAGTAAATAGATGCATAGATTCATCCTCTTTGCTCTCACTAACTAGCACAAGTATGCAGATCTTGGCACAACAGTAAACGACAAAAGAGCAGCTCTAGAGGGTCAGGCCAAAGGCCTGTGAAACCCCATATTCTGACCCTGGAAGTTGTCAGATGTTGATACTTCTCTATAGACTCTGCTGCTCTCCATTATTCATCCATCTCCTCACCACTCTTGGGACAGAGCCAAAAGTCCCGCTTCCCTCCTCTCTCACTTCTCCTTCAGGTGGCTACTTCTCTGGAGGCTCTTTTGCTGCTCCATGATACTGTCTGCTTCTGTTTCCTAAAGACCTTTAACAGCTCCTTTGCTGCAGTTGTGTAAATTTGGCAGTGCCTTAAACCTAGCTCCTGTGAGAGTTCTTTATAGGTGCAGCTGTTAATAGCTGTGACTCAGTTTCACTACTTCCACTGAGATTATTGAACCTATTGCACAACCATTCACCTTCCTCGGGAAGGGTACACCATGAGCTGGCCACTTCATTTAACTCCACAGGATCACCCTGCACATATCCCTTTTGTATGTTCCCAATAAAGGGTTCAAAGTTGCATGTAATGCAGGTGAAACGCTGCACCCCACCTGTGAATTGCCACCTTCACTGGTCCCTCATTTTCAGAGCAAATGCAACTCCCAGCAAGAAGATGTCACTTCAAAGACCCTGGAAGCCACTGTGTCCTACAAGATGCTGTCTGCCAAGGCCTGGACTCAGATGCCAAAGCAAAGGACCGGATTGTGTGGAGGATGAACAGAACTAGTAGATTATGAATGTTTTGACCCCAACCCAAAACAGAAGTTTTCTGAAATGTAATGCCTAAATTTTCTTTCAAATAGATAGCTTGCTTTGGCTGTGATTTTTGAGAGTCCAGCAGTATCTTGTAATATGGAGCAATGGAGAAAAGAGAACAAGTTCTCTACTATAAAACGATAAGGAAGTAGACATCTAACAAATTCTTGAGATACAATCCTTGAGACATAACTGGAGTTATTCTTTTATAGTGGTTATAGGGGAGCAACGGTTGTATGGACTATGAATAACACAACGCTTAATGCTCCCAGAGTTTGCTCCTGATCTCCAGTAGGAAATACCCTTCCACTCTGCAAAACTGCAGCGGCTCAAGAGCTGTGCTATCACTGACTGTCTGCAAGCTTTTATTCCCGTTAAAGAGCCAGAATGTTGTCAAATGAAAATGAATGCTGTCACAAGCAAATTTAGTGTCTGTGTTTACACAAGCAGTTCTTCCAGTGCTGATTAGGACATGGCTCCATCTGTCTCTGGTTGGTCACTCCACCATATTTTGTGGAAGGCCTGTGTAATTTAAAGGAAAACGTAGATTTGAAAGCAAACTACAATTTCCTCCTTGCCCTGCTTTTTCTTTGCATATATGCAGTATTTCTATTCCTTTCGATTCCCTGATTTCCCCAAAGCAGAGAACATGAGACTGTTTTATTTTACTGAATAGGTAGTTCTTGCATCTACTTTGAAATTATCTTAGGTGTTTTTTTTTTTTTTTATTTCTTCTCCTCAGCTGTCAAAAGCCTTCATATACACTGGCTTGCAGTCCATCCTGAAGTGTTTCCAGCATGGAGCTTTCATAATAAGTTGCACTCACTGGGTTGAAGCATTAACTTAAAAGTACCAGTGGGGAAAAAAACATATAATCTCTTTCTATTTGGATTCCCCTCAGTAGATAATGTTGGTTAGATTTGTTTTAAAGTGTGAATATAAAACCCAGACATATATCAGCCACTTCCACAGTTGCTACTGCAGTAGCAAAATAACTTCAGCAGACAGGAAGGAATTGGCTTAGAGGGATGTAACAGGACACAAGGAAACTAAAAAATATACTGATTTTTGCACCCATGCTCTTAGGTTTTTGCTAAATGTAGAACAGGTGATATTGAAATATGTACTAATGCACCTGTATTGTTTTTTTGTAAATCCAGTAATGCTAATTGTTCTTGTGCACAGCACTGTTTTCCTTGTGAAGCTCCTCACAGCAGCTCTTAACTCCCAGTTCTGTGCTTTAATAACAATACCATCTGGCTGAGGTTTTCAGACTTGCCTCTGGGGGTTGAAAGCCCATTTTTCCATTATAATTAATGAGATTTGGGTGTCCAAAACCCCTGGGCAGCTTTGAATACATCACCTGCATCTTCTTGGGTTCATAAGTGCCTTGAGACTTTCAGAAGAAAAAGCCATTAAGCTGACCTGAGATGAGATGCTACACAGTCTTAATGCTCGACACACTAGTTTCTGTGTAAAGTGGCCAAAGCTTGCTTTATTGTACCTGAAAGGGAATGTTGGTGGCTTGGTTAAGAACAAACCAACCTCTTAAGGACCTTATCAAGTACATTTAATTTTTATTTCTAAAATAGTTGACTAGAAGGCCAGAATGCTATTTTTTGTCATTCAGTAAAAATGCAACATTTTTAATGTCTTACATTAGAGCAAAATTTGGTACTCATAAAAGTACATAAAATTCTAGCAGCTGTCAGTAGCAGCAGTTATCTGTGATATGACAAATATGCAATAATTTGCTGCAAGATGCTATGGACCAAGGGTAGCCAGCCTTAATGTCAGGTTCCAAAATCTTCACATGATCCCAATCAACAAAACCCCTTCCATATTTACAGAAGAGATGAGAAAAGAGGGCAGGCAGTTGTTCCTAGTCATCTTGCAGGCTGGATTTCAGCTGCAAAGGCAGACCTTAGCTGTCCCTCCTGTGTCACTTCTCCCAGCAACTGAGGGCTTGGAGTCTCCCACAGTTGGAACAGCTGGACCCAGCTGTGCTGGGGAGTCACACTTGAATTGCACATGGCTCAAGAGCCACCCTCTGGTCACTTCGTTCTTAAGCAAACTGCCAAATAGCTTGAGAGCAGAAATGCTGCACCAAAACATTTCTGTCCTGCAGGTAAGTAACGCCTGTCTGATGGCAGATGTATTTCATGAACATCTGCATAAGAGGGTCTTCAGCACTTATGAAGCTTTGCTCCATGAAAATTGTGTAAAAATGGAGGTTTGTAAGACAGCATTAAAAAAGTTTTCTATCTACTGCAGGAAAATCCTTTCAGCAGAGGTGGGATAGATGGGCTCACTAAAATAGTAAATCATATAAAAAGAAAGTGGCTTCATCCAGAGGACAGTCACTTGCAGTTAAATGGCAAATAAAAAATAAGTAGTGAGCCAGTTCAAATAATATTGTTTGGGGTAATATATTTGGGTGTGCTTATATAATCTATTTATATAAGAATCTACACAAAAATCTCTGCACTCACTCTTAAGAGTCTTGTTCAGTTTTATGTTGTTTTGGACTTATAACAAAGGCCCTTTCTGTATGCTTTACAGATCAAAAGAAATGGGTTTGTTCTTTTAGTAAACTCATGGACTATCAGAATTTTCATGCAATAATCTTCTGGACTTAAATATGCTACCTCAAATATGACTCAATTATTAGATTTGTAAACTGCATATGGGAGGATGTGGTTTCATGCTCAGTGTAAGCAGATACGTACCTTATACCACCTCTCAAAATAGCAATTTTAACTGCAGGATCTCAGCTTTCCCATTGTTAGCAGGGAGCAGATCTGGCTGAAGACTAACCTGCATTTGGGAAAATTAAAACAAAACAAAACCCACAAAGTTTTCAGCAAGGTCAGTTTGCTTGACTGACCCAACACAATGACAGGACAGAAGCACAAGGCTAAGGGCAGAGCCTGAGCACGAACCACGCTTCTGGCTTCCGTGTGGTCTCAGGTTGGCTTACGCTCCTTGTGCCATCCTACTCTGAATTGGTAGGAACATGCCTATGCAGAAAACGTACAGGCAATTTAGGATGTCAGAAGCAGCTGGCTACATGTCAGCATATAATAATTGTTGACAAATCACGTTGCTGGCTTTTGGTTTGGTTTTTTTGTGTGTTTTTGAGGTTGCGGGTTTTTTTTTTAAGACTGCTAGCTCTATATTCTACAAGGACTTTAGGCTAAATCAGAGAAATAATTAGCTATGTAAGTATGTGCAGCAATTTCTCTATTAGTGAAACAGAAGGAAATCCTGACAGACACAGATGAGAGGGAAGAAAGGACAGCAGTTTTCTCAGGAATAAGACACATGTTTCGGAATAAATGCTGTGTGTAAAGAATATGACAGTAGGCTCAGTAGGATGTCAAAAGATATGGGTATGGTAATGTCTGCATCATTATTTGTTACGAATTTCAAAGACTGCAGACTGTCCTCTGGAACAGTTTATTAGCTGGGCTCAGCAAATCACCTCTGCCCTTGTTTACTGGTATAAGTGAGCAAAAAGGGAATAATACTGTAATTCAAGGAATTACAGAGAATTCATTACAGAGTGTTTGCACCATGTAGCCAGTTGTTAAATGATATAAACATTAAAAAGGCAAGACCCCACTTATGCTTCTGGAAGGGTAGAACCTTTGTATTAAAGTGAAAAATAATGTTACCCCATTTGAAAGCAATAAACCAAGAGGGGATTGTTGATTCATGTATACTGTAAGAAAATCATTGTGAGCTACTGCAGGCTTCTATTTATTTTTTCATGTTTCCACCACCCCCCCCAACACAGTAGCTGATCTGTGACTGAAATATTGTTTTTCCTTCCCCCAGATGGCAGTGCTGCCTTCCAAGATAATAACATTTAGTAGCTCTGGGAGAGAAATGTGTGCTGGTCTCTGGCTGGCTTGCGTGCCATGTTTCTTTGTTTCAGGGGAAATATGCTACAAATTCTCACGTAACAAGACGAGGGTAATCAGGACAGGCTTGCTCGTCCAAGTCTGACACAGCAGCCATCTTCTGTTAGAGGCACCCACCAGATCCACCAGATCACAGCCCATTCATAAGAAATGATGTCTGCGAATGCAAGTTGGAATTTCTATTGAACCTTATTTTAAACGTGCAGTTTCTAATATCTTCTAGGTGGACTAGAGAAGAAATAAGCGAGATGGCCAATTTGGCTCTTAAGGGAGCTGCAAAAGAAGACCATGTGTGCTAATCTTGGTCCACAGGCCTTTGGCATTGGGCCTAGTCCTGCTTCCATTTCCCTTACCAGCACAACCCTTGCGGTCCCCAGCGGGGTAGGCACTGAACAGTGTTGTAGGTACTTCATTAGGCTGTTAAATCTCGCACTGGCTTGCAGGGAGAGATACTTGCTTGATCCCCCTGTGCCTTACTCTGCATATTTGCACGGTCCCTTCAGATGCCTGAATAAGAACCGAGCTCAGTTATCCCAACCTGGGCTGCCCCCATTGAGCTGTAATAATGCACCTTTAGTGGGCAATCTTTAACATTAATTAATTAATCCTAGGTGTAAAATAAAGGGTGTAATGGAATAAAAGAAATCTGGTGCATGAGGATGGCTGCCAGCTCTAGTGGCACACTGAAGAGGGAACAAGGAGCTCTCAGCCCCTCGAGAGGACCCGGGAGAGTCAGCCCAGTTGTCATGGAAAGTGAAGCTTTTTAGCAATTGAAAATCCAACTGAATGGTCTAGCATGTTCCCTTGTATTTTGGAAATTATGAGAAAGGTCCTTCCAGGTTGGGAGGGTATGATCTTTTTCAAGGATCTTCACTCTTATTATAGTTTTTTTGTGGCTGGCAGGCAAGAAGCAGAAAATGGACTTTGTGGCAGTGTTTGCATCTTGTTCCTTTGCTTCACAGGAGATGCTTTTGTGTGTCGATCCCTCTCCAGAAATTTCTGCTACTTCTTGAAGATCCTAAATCACAGGTGGCAAAAGAATACTCTTAAAGATGATCTTCTGACCCTCTCGCCTGGCCACCCATTTTGTGGTTTACAATTTAGTGAGGAGAGGCTTTTTTCCACCTTTCCTACCCAAATGGTCACAGAGATGGTGAGAAAAGGTTAAATGCAAGCAGAGCTGGGATGTGCATTGCCCTTCCCCTGCCAAGCCCAGGGGATGCGAGGGCCCATGGTGGAGGATGACGAGGGGGTTCCCTGGGTCATAGGTGGGCAGGAAGGAAGGAGGGGAGGACATCAGTAAGTAACCTCATGGAGAATCTGTGGCAAAGGCTTCACCCCCGATCTCTTCTGGAGGTGGTGCTGCTCTTTAATTGGAGCAAGCGGTAAATATAACCTGGCCTTCCCGGTTAATAAGATAAGAGAAATGCAGATTTAGTTCAGAGCAGCTACTGTGTTGCTAATGGTGCTTGGGTCACAGCTTCCATCCTCAATCCCTCCTTTATCTTCTTTTATTCCCTTTGCTTTTCTTCCTGAAAAAAAATAAAATCCCTTTTTCAGGAGGGAAGTGTTTATTCTCCCTTTTCACGTTTCTCTAATTCCCCCCCTCCTCACCCCCAATTCCTGTCATGTCCAGAGTCATGATTTCCAACCCCTCACCTTCACGACCACTTCTTCCACTGACCTCAGAAATTGCTAACCCACTCTACATAAAATGAAGAGTTGTCAAGCATAAATTGTGCATTCTCAGCTCTGTCACAGCTGGAATTTCTCTTCTCTCTTCTCTTCTCTTCTCTTCTCTTCTCTTCTCTTCTCTTCTCTTCTCTTCTCTTCAGAGAAGCTTGTGGAAAAATCTGAAAAACTTAAAACTAAAAAACTTAAAATCAAGCCCATAAGCAATAATTCTTTTATTTTTTTTTTCCTAGTAGGAGCACTCAGCCCTCTAGCCTAGTGACAAGTCCAGGACCTCCTTATCACTCCAACACACACATAGTCCAACAAATAAACATATTTGTAAATAAAAAGCAATAGAGATGGTATTTGAAACAGAGGGGAAGAAGCTGTCCTTCAAAATGGGATCTGGATTTTAGATGATTTTCTCAATCTAAAGCCCTCTTCTTCTCAAACACGTTAGCAAAGATGAAAAAGACAGTTTGTTTTAAAAGCTGTATTATCAAAACCCTAAAATATCTTTTTTTTCCTTAAATCTGCATACACAGGGAAGAGGGAGGAGGAACTGAGCCATCTCAGCCATTTAAAGACTCATCTGCTCATCCCCAGAATTTTATTTCAGCTGTCACCAACCCACCTGAAATGATTATATGGGAAACCAAGCTTATCAACTCCAGTTTCCCATTTCCAGTGATTACAGCACTTTGCAATTCTGATATTTTTTGCCTGTAGAATATGGAAGGCTGAAAAATAATCTTGGTTTATTTTTTAAAAAACCAGATTGCTCAGTTCAAAAGAAAAGCAACACAAAATAAAAACAATATTTCTGCTGCTTCAGAATAAAGATTCTTCCATCTTTTAGAATAAGTTTGCTGCCAAACTGATGGTTTTTTCCATGGCTAGAACATATTTTTCATTTAAAAGTGAAATATGTAAAGTTTACTGAAAACAGAGATATTTTATCTGAAATTAAAAAACCCAGAACAGTCTTTTCCCCTCTAAATAGAAGAGAAAGTTTGTAACTGCTTTTTGTGATTTCCTTTATATGTGTACTGAAAAATTATGTTTGACGCAACTTGGAAATAAAATCTTCCTCCTATTTCTGATGTATTAAATTGGAAGACAGTAGCAAAACTTGTTGCTATGGTTGGATTAAATCACCCTGACATTAATATTACACATCCTTCATTATTAATAGACAATGTAAAAAAAAAAAAAAACAAACCTTTGGTATCTTCTACTCAAGACCGAGGTGGCACAACACCTTCTGGGATACAGCTGTCCCTGGGATACTTGCAGGACACAATGTGGATAAAGGGATATGCTTAAGGATTTCTCCTTCTTTTGTAGGGAAATACATGTATTTCTTTGCCTCTGTGTGAAAAACAGCAGCAATAACATTAAAGAGTTGAAGAAAAAGAAGTAGTTAGAAGAAAACTAAAGATCAAGGTTTTTAGGATCGAGGACTAAATAAAAAGGGGATGTGAACTTCCTCATACCCAAATTTTATTCTTGTTTTGGCCAGGGAACCTTAGTCAGAAATACACATGTTGCATAAGAGAGATGTCTGTCTAATCTTAGATTTTCCTTTGAACCAAAATCCTCTGTCTAACTGCTTGGGTCAAAAAGGGCAGCCGTGTTTTACAGCTTAGCTGGCAGAACTTGGTTAAATGTCTGTCTCCTGACAAATCAGTATTTTTGAAAACAGAGGTGACTCAGAGACACATGAGGCAGGAAGGCTGTGCACCTCAACAACTGGCAGCTGCTTCACTCTCCAAATCCTCCCAGGGAAGGTAAACTTATAGGAAACGTGTCTTTTGATTCAGTGGTATGTATTGTAAATATGCATACTATTAGGACAGAGGGTGATAGCAGATGCCCCTTATCTGATTTTCCTGGTTTGAGTAAGCAGGAATTTGTTGCAGGTCCTCTTCCATAGCTGGGCATAACTGAGAGCCCTCCTGCTCCTGGTTTTGTCTTTCTGCCATCTACTACTATGCAGCTGGAGGATAAGGTTTATTCCAGCCATTTTAATTGCAGTATTCATCAAGACTACTAATAAACACGAACCACAGCAGTGGCACTTTGTGTTTCAGTAAGATCTCACTCTGTCTTGCACAGTGACAGATTTTGTTTTCTTTACTCATGTGAAAAATATCTGACTCAGCCAGTGAGCAACTGCACTGATTTTGCCGGGTGAGCTGGAGGGGGCCATCCCTCATCACTCACAAGGACAAACCAGCCTGGCCCCCTGTGATCCCTACCGGGGAGCAGGATCACGCTTGGATCCAGATTGTATTTCAGCCAGATATTGTCAGTTCTCATTAACTTCAGTTTTTGATTTATTTATTCACAATTACTATCCAGAATATTCAACCTGGACCAGATTCTGACATTTTGAAGGCCTAATTACTAGTCTAACAGGGAAGCCTGCGTTAATTGTCAGTAAGACAGTGTGACTATTATCAAAGTAACTGCTGGTAACATACCCAAATGCCTGTTATCAGCAAGGGAGAAATTCTGCCAACTTTATGCTAAAAAGAGTTTTTACTCAGAGTGGGGTTTTGATTCTGGAAGTTAAATAAAAATGCAGAGGGTATTTCCAAAAAGAATTATGAAGGGATACTGAAAAAGAAGGTGAAGCAGGGAAAATGAGAAAGAGAAAGCTGCATGGAAATTTTTTCCCTGGATGCATAATTTGGTTGGAGGGAAACAGAGGAGGGGCAACAGAGAAGAGGAGAAGTTGTCTTTTTTTTTGACGCGCGGGAGACTGGAGACAGGTTGTTGGGAGTGGTACAGGAATACTCCTACTGCTTCTAAAATTTCTTAGGGGCTTGATTAGTGTAGCTTGCTCAGGTTTAAATAGACTGACTCATTTGTGGGAAGGAAAGAATATTTCCACAGGGCAGATATTTGAGACCTGTTTTATTTCTATTTTTCTTGCCTTATTGCATGGGGCGTTACCACAGATGGTCCACAAATTTGACTTCACAAATTTCTTTCTTTTGCAGAGACCCTTCATCTCTTCTGCTCTGTTTTTGTGATACGTTGTAATAATGTGCTTTTACTGTTTAACAGTAAGCCTTTAAGCCTGAGAGGTACACCTAGGGTACTCAGGGGTATTTGGTATAGATGTTTATGAAGTGAAGTTTCATAGACCTTTCTGAACAAAATTTTTATTGTGTTTGCCTGTGTTGGTGAGGGAGATAAACCTGTTGGAGGAAAGAACTTAATGGCACCTAATGCCATCACACATAGAAAAGTTTGCCATGAAATCGCATGCCAGCTTGCAGCCTGCTCCCTGTGGAGCACTGGACATCCAGAAGAGTCGGGCAGGACTCCTGTCCCCAGGGCTTCATACCATACAACCAGGGCAAGTATTTATCTCCGTTTTTTAGGTTCTAGATGAAAGTAAATAGGCTTAGCCAGCTCTCCTCCAGTACATTTACTTCATTAAGAGTTAATGTTTGACCACCATTTCTCAGAATGGTCTAATTAAAAGACAAAGAAACCCAGGATAACTTGAAAGATGATCACATTTTGGTACTGACTACCAAATTCTCTGCTGGGCTATGAGCTACCTGATAGCTGTTCCTCAGAAATGATCTAATAAACCACCACTAAACAATATGGAAAAGTAAAATATGTCAATTGCTCTGGAAAGTAATCAGTCAGCTGATCTCTGTTATCTGTGCAATGCTTGCTTCTGGAGTAGGTGCCAGAGGGATCTCTTTGTGGCACTGGATATTTCCACTCACTGAGGCCAGCTCAGTTGTTTGAAGATGCTCACACCACTGGGAAATTTCTTTTGGTGTACACTCTCTGATGCTTTATCCCATTCTGGTAGGATAGACTTAGTAGGAGATAGTAAAAATGCTTCCCATAGAAAGTGGTAAAACTCTGTTTTAGAAAGCCATGCTTTTTGCCCATCTTGGGAAAGTTTTAAAAATATAGACAGTGTTTAGAAAATCCAACTGAAAAAAAAGTTTTAGTTCAGATTCGTGGGAGCAGCTGCAATGGGATGTAAGTGCTGTGTTTGGCTTACAGGTATTGACCGTGCAAGATGACAGTATTGATGTTGGGCTGAACTGCTTTTTCTTGGGATATTCTATGTGGGAATTTATATGACCCTAGCTTTGAAACTCTAGTCATACTGCCAGCAATTCCTCAGTAACCTCTCTTTTTTCTTATAGAAACAAGATCATCTGATCCTTTTAGTATTTTACCTGTAACGAAGGATCTAATAGTCTTTTTCCTCATTATTCAAGGGTCTTGCCTATTAAAAACTCAAGAGCTAGTACAACTCCATTCTGTTTCCTTAAGTGTTACGGCTTGAGTTTCCCAAAGGTAGTTTTAACTTTCTTGATTGCCTTCCCTGCTGTACAATTTAACACTGAAGTATGATTGCAGCTATCAGGTGACCCACTTCTGTGCTCCTAATCTGAAAAATAATCCTAATCTAATTTATAAAAGAAAGTCTGCTAATTTTTCTTGGCACGGGAGATTTGGACTGAGAATTAAGATTTTTCTGGTGTTGAAATTTGCTGTATTTTTTCAGTCATGCTTTGTACTACGTTTCTTCCCTTTCCCATAATGACTCGGTTAAATACAAACTCAGTTTATTGTGGCAAAGTGAAAGTGCAGTTTCTAGAGTATTTTCTTTCTGTGTCTGCTGGGGTATCTTTGTTAATGCTCATTACAGGCCCATGCCAAACCCTAACAAAGTAAAAGGAAATGTTCCCCTTGGAGGAATCTGGCTTTGGATCAGGCCCCCAAATAATGTCAAACTCCAGTTTGAGTTTAAATGGCTTCTCCTTCCCCAACTCTCCCTACATGTTTGCAATGCATTGAGGGAAGGAGAAAAGCTAACACTGTTGTAATATCCTTTGCTCATTTAAAAGCAATGCTTTTAGAAGGAACTAAATATGATATTGTGTACCCACTTATAATAGCCATGGGTAAAATTATGCTGCATTGGTTATTGTTCTTTACATATATTACCAATTGAAAAGGAAATGAAATTTGAATTAATGGACCCATTTGTACAAACATGATTGTTAATATTAATATGCAGGGTAAGTCAGTTGGCAAGAGCAGAAATAAATTAGTGGGTCTCTCGAACACAATATTTCACTGGAGACTAACTGCACAGATGCTGAAAATACAATCCTGTAGTTAAACCGGTGTGTGGGGAGACTTCTCTTAGAGTTCGGGGGAAATATTGAAGTGCAGATTCCCCACAGTATGCTCTTATTGTCCAAGAGTCTACATGCGCTGCCAGGAGATTATTTGTGTTCACTGAGAGAAAGCACTCTGCGAAGGAAGGAGCTGGTGGAAGTAACAACCTTCCCCATTTCCTTCCACGGCTGCCGGGCTCACGCTGCAGCTGCAGGATATTCTAGATGGATTTTTCAGTTGAAAAAATAGCCACGGGGAGTTTGTTTTTTGTAGGCTCAGGCAGAATTGTTAAAATGCAGTTTTTGAACCCTGCCTGTCTGGGTAGCACTCAGGCTGACTTCCACATGCCTCTGCTGTAAGGGCAGACATCAGAAGCAGAAAGACTGCAGGTACCTTTAGTATCCTCAGACGTGCAAGCTCACAGGACAAAACCCTGTCTCTAGTTAAGAGGTAAAGCTCTGGAGAGCTCGCTGGGAATCTGATCAGTAGATTAGAAGTTTTGCTAGTTCATTATTCATGTTGCTAAACTATAAAGACATTCAATTCATGATCTTTCATTATGATGCTGAAAGCCATATTTTTGTGCATTAAGTCCAAATTTCTCTTAATTATTGTCTTCCAGGAAATAAGCTTTTTGGGCAAAAGGAAAGCCACCCACCATAACTACACATCCTTGTTTGCAATCTCCTTCATTATCTCTGATTCTTTCAAACAAAAGTATGGTAGTTTTGCTGGCCTATTTCAGAGCCAAGTTTAAATTACCTTACTGAGACAAAGCTGTCAATCTCTTAACCTGAAGAAACTTTACAGATCAATCAAAAGCTGTCTTTTTATAATAAGGAAGGGCAACTTTTCCTGAAATCAAAGAATGCTCTTGGAAATGGACTTTCTTTGTTTCTGTGAAATACTTCATTTTTCATTTTATGCATTTGTCAAGCTTTTCAAATGTAACAGTGGAATAACAATGTAGAAAAAAACAGGACAATAACTAAAATGTTATATTCTGCATCTGAATGATAAGAATCCCATTAAAACTCAATATTAAAGCATTGTTTGCTGGAAGAAAAAATGATCATGGCTTTGATAAACAAAAACAACCTTGGCTTTTCCAGCTTTAATCAAGTAATTTGTGACCCAGTAAGGGCTCTGTACTGCTGAGTTATTTTCAGAGCATTTATCACAGGTGTTTCACATGTGTTCGGCACATCCTGATTCTAATCCTCTTAATACGCTTAACAATAGTAGGGCAGCTTCTGAGAACAAACGAACTGGCTCTCCTGGTTATTTTGGACTGTGTTCTTAAAAAAGCACTATTTATTTGGGATTTGAATCCCTGTTCCAGCACTCATATTATCCAAAAAACAACTCCATCTGTGCAGGGGGGCTTCTTATCCTGCATCACTAGGCTGAACAGTTCCTGCTGTATAAAAACAGAGATACACATATGGACAAATCTAAGACTTAGGCCAGTTCCTTCCACATTCATACGATGTTCAAGGCACTGGACAACAACCATTTGAAGGAACTTTCCTTGTCTGGGTGCCCACCATTTGGGGTCTTCTCATCCAGTTGACTGGCACCTGGGCCATACTGTGGGCTTACATCATGATGCTATGGAAACAGGACCAGAAATAACCCACAGTTCTCTAATTAGCCTCATTAATTCATTACTTGTGAGAGCTCCTAGCTTCACTGGTCCTATGATGGATTGCAGCAAATGCAATGTGCATCCCAAGCCAAAGGCAAGGGCATGTAAGAGAGCAATGTCCATGAGATGATCTTCAGATCCAGCAGCAAATATTTCTGTTTAAGTATTTAATTTTTTTTTTAGAGTACTGCAGGTCATTTTTCCTCGAATGATTATGCTTTTACTGTGTGATAAATAAGATTCTGCCTAAAGATACCAGAGGGCATGTGGCACCAGAATAATATCTCTGCAACATATTTTGAGTGGTGATCACACCATTTCTAGCTCACCATATGGCTTAGTGTAGATGTCCTAGCATTAAAATGACCTTCTTTATTCCATAAAGGTCACAGATGCAGAATTCAACATTTTGTAACCCTTGGCAGAGGCACAGGCTATGCAGGGAGTACACCTGTTGCCTTGCCCGCAGTTCAGAACACTGTCACCCAATAATTGACTGAAATACGTGGATTGGTATTCAGCTTGTATTGCTGTTAGTAACATCAGTTAATAAACTTAGATGTTATTAAACCGTTCAATGTGCTGAAATTAACAAATGCTAACATACTAGAGTCAACTTCTAGCCAGGTTTTACTTTGGTAGCCCTAGTAACAAGAAGCATCACGTCCTTCTTTTCTGAATCTTTGTCAATGGTCATTTTCTCTCTTTAAGAAAAGAAAAAACAGAAAGTAAGCTAAGGTTTAAAGTAAGTTAAGAAACCAGGGATTTCTGTACATAAAATAGTTAAATTCTATTCCACTCAAAAAAGACTTTTTCTGCATTTTAATATTGGAGTGGGCAGACTGTCCAGCTTTAACCATTTCCCCCTGCCCTGTCCCACAGAAGCTGCTCTGTTACTGAAGGGCTGAGCTGGGTTTCCCTGCCCTTCTCCCCAGACTTTGCACCATCTTCTGTTTCTCTGACAAAAAAACCATGGGCTGCTCCTCAGTGTGTTTCTCCTGCTGCTCCGCGCTGCTTCAGTCGAGCAGCATGTTGAACAAGACGGAGTACTCTGCCTCTTGATTTAATCAGGATTGTGAAGGTCAATAAAGGGCACAGATAACTACTAAAACACACTTTTTCTCTCATAGAAATGTTCAACAGTACTGTCTTTTGTTGGTTATCACTAGAAAATGTTGTAGTTTACATGCAGCTCTGAAGAATTGCTACATAGGATGTTTTCAACACCATATTCTAAAGTTAGAATAGAATCTTGGAATCATGGAATCATAGAATCATAGAATCATAGACTCATAGACTCATAGAATGCTTTGGGTTGGAAGGGACCTTTAGAGGTCATCTAGTCCAACCCCCCTGCAGTGAGCAGGGACATCTTTAACTAGATCAGGTTGCTCAGAGCCACGTCCAACCTGACCTTGAATGTTTCTAGGGATGGGACCTCCACTACCTCTCTGGGCAACCTGTTCCAGTGCTTCACCACCCTCATTGTGAAAAATTTTTTCCTTATATCTAGCCTAAATCTACCCTCCTTTAGTTTAAAACCATTAATCCTTGTCCTGTCACAACGAGCCCCCGTTAAGTACTGAAAGGCCGCAATAAGGTCTCCCTGCAGCCTCCTCTTCTCCGGGCTGAACAACCCCAACTCTCTCAGCCTGTCCTCGTAGGAGAGGTGCTCCAGCCCTCGGATCATTTTTGAGGCCCTCTTCTGGACC
>VYZW01031251.1:6018-17215 GCA_013401315.1 Balaeniceps rex | reverse complement strand
TCCATTGACTTGAAAAATGGGAAGCGAAATTACCTAAAAATGCCTAAAAGATACAAAGTACATCTGTAAACTATTAACAGCTGTCCCATCAAAGGGATGTGTTGGTAAAATTTCTAGAAATGCAGTATCCGTAAGGAGGGACAATTTTGAAATAATATTTCACAAATTTAATTTTATAATTTATATTTATCTATATACCAGTGTTACAGTTTTAAGTGCAACTTCGTAAGAGTTTGCACATGTATGGATTATTTACATGAACCATCTGTATCCTGTCATTTACTGTAACACAAAAAATTTGAAAGGAAAATTTAGAATTAGCATCTCAATAAAAAATATAATGTCTGCCTACTCCCCCCCCGCCAGATCTATCTGGAAAAAAATACCAAAAAAATTACTACTGCCAAAACAATGGAACACCAAAACAGATTTGAGTAGAAAGTTCATGACAAGAAAAAACCAAAGGTGCTTTTATTAATCGTAGGTGGTATTCAGCATAAAAATTTATTTAAAGCACTGGTGTTTTTAACCAAAACCTACCTTGTTAGGAAAACCTGCTCCATGGAGACCATCCTGATTAAGGACAGAATTTACAAACAGTGCTAATTTTTATATACATCAACTAGCAAGTGTTACCAAGACTTCCAACATATCAGTTTGTGTTTTTTTTTTTTCCCTTAAGAACAGTTTGTTAAAAAATGGAAAAAGACCCAATAAAAATAAAAATAAACACCTAGACAAGAACAGGCTCTACAACAAATATTTATCATATTATAAAGCACCACAGTGAAAACAGCACCAACATTTACAGAAGCAGGTAAAAACAGACTAAAGAACATTAACACAGATGATGTTCTGTTGTATTAGACATCTTATTTCATGGCTTGTGACCATTCAGGCAAACAGAAAACTTGAAAAGACATTAATTCCTAGGTGCTTTATAGCAGTTCAACAAAATGCAGAGATGATATCTAATCTGCTGTTTTATTTTGGGCTTCTGGACATATATGCATACTTTTAAATTTCAGTATACTCCTCTGAGAGTGCAAGATGCAGTAAGCCACTTTTCAACTGGGAGGAGTTGACTAGTACCTGTCATCCTCCGGAGATGCATGCTGGATATGAATCCTGGGACTAGTAGGTCGTCTCCTCTCTAGGGAGGGGGACCATCTACCCCTGTTTGCCCGTTCAATAAAACAGGAAAAAAATAGGATATTTAGTTTGTGATAAAATTAAATATATGGGATTTGGGACTGGAAAAATACCCCAAAAAGTAATGAAATTGTGTCATTTAATTATTTTTTCTAGCAGTTTTCTAATTCCCAAGTATACTATTCTTATGGCTGCTTACTGCAGAAACATTACAGCTGAAACAAAGAGAATGTATGCCCAAAGATGCAGAATTTAGACCGATATAAATCTTTTACATAGTGTATCATTAAGTTTTCAAATATTCTCAAATGCTAGACTATCTAAAAGCCTGTCATTTGCATAGAAAGTCGTAATTCCAAACTAGGAGAGCTTTCCAAAGACCATATGACGGTCATTTTCTTTTGACTACTGGCTGGTATATTGTTAAGCTCCTCTCTCCTAGCTTGTTGCACTGAAAAATGCATTCTCAGTAATAATGTAGGACTATGAATTATAAGAAAAATTATAAGGCATAAAGTGACCCTTTTCTGGAACCAAATGAGAGAGTAAAGGCAAATTAATTAGCTACAACTAAGCTACACACATTTGTGTACAAGTACTGGGGTAATTTTTTTTCATTTAAAAACATATATTCAAAAGTGTGTGCAGCCAGCTTCCTCTTCTGTTCATTTCTCTGTATCCCTGCAGTACATGTCAGCAGATTATGTTATATAATTAAATTTAACAAAAAGAACCTCAATTGTGAATGAAAACTGGTGTCTTACGTGATTTTTTTCCTTGAAAAAGCTCATTTAGTTTAAAATAATATATACTATACTATAGACTGGTGTTGCTTATTTTGTTGGGATGTCATGTGGTTGTAATATTATGTGGTTGTAATAGTGCAAGTGTATGCATAACAATTTTCAAAATCAAAATATACTGATTAATTTACAAACAGCAAAACATTTACATAAACTCCGCATGACTATCTAATATTTCACTTTCTGAGGCATCCTTCCAGTCCATGTAATAAGGAAAAGGGCTTGATTTATGGAACATGCAAATAAAAAAGGTTTGAAGGAGATTAGCATCACTTGAACAGTTAGGTAGATCTTTCGGAAGTTTCAAGAGGAAATAGGTTGTTAGTAGTTTCTTTTTCTCTCCAAAGCAAGAGTTAAAGAAAATGTTAATGCATCAGTGCACTCAGTCAAAGCCCTTAATATGCTGATATCCACCATTAAACAGCATTTGATAGAATTAAATAGGTCATGCAGGATAAACATTGAGAACATGCTCTCTTTCGCTGAATTTTGAATGACCGTGAGCCACAGTATAACACAGACAAACATGCAATAACCTATTCCTTTACATGGTTGAAAAGAACTGGAAACACAATACATTGCATACCTAATGCACACAGTTATTTCACTGTACATTATTTTAAATGTAAATGGTGATATTCAACATAACTGTTAAAGGCATGCAATACTTCAGACTTACTAAAAAACCTTAGAAAAATCAACATGAAATCAGGACAGGTCTTAACTGGATTAAGTGACAGCTCCAACTTCTCTGTTACCTATTTATGAGTAGGTAACAGGTAACTGTTCAGCTTTGTGTCTTGTTCAGGTGGTAGTGAGTGGCTGACAGCAAACATCCTGAAGATCCTTGAAATGTTTTGATTGCTACTGCAGCGAAGCACCTCAGAACAAATATAAGACAGCTGCTGGGCTGCATTTTGCAGGTACGCTGACCCTGTTGTACATGAACTAATCCTCAGGCTGTGCTCCTCAGTTTTATTTGCTCAGATCTCCACTGACTAACCTCTCAGGACCAAAGTATACAAGCAGTACCAAGCCGTACAACTGCTCTTGTGCTAACCGCTAATACACACAATTGCTTGCAACACAAGAAACTTAGAAGCTGAATAAAAGCCACACTAAGTATTATTAACGTGCTTTCCTGATGTGAGGCTGGGGGTTGCATGCAAATTTCTCCGTTGTAAGGGAACGGTACCCAACTTACAAGCAAAAAAAAAAAATCAGAAATTTTGAGTCACAGTGAAGAGGACAACCAAAAAAATCATACTAAAGGAAGTACTGAAAGCAAAAAACATTTTCAATGGCATTAGAGGGTACTTATGTCTATATTATAAACTAACATATGTCTTACAGATCACCACAGAAACTTCAACAAGGTAATAATTTTGAACAGCTAGGAATAAATAGGAGGGGGGAAAAAAAGAGGGAAAAGAAAAAGGCAGGCATGGTGCAACTGTATATATATATTAGTAGGGGCTGGGTCTTTTTGAGTATCCTAGTGTATACTGTGCCAAAGAGAAATGTAGAGAATCATAGAATCATAGAATCAGTTAGGTTGGAAAAGACCTGTAAGTCCACCACTAAACCATGTCCCGAAGCACCACATCTACACGTCTTTTAAATACCTCCAGTGGTAAACCACTTCCCTGGGTAGCCTGTTCCAATCAATGCTTCACAACCCTTTTCGGTGACAAAATTTTTCCTAATATCCAATCTAAACCTCCCCTGGCACAACTTCAGGCCATTTCCTCTTGTTCTATCGCTTGTTACCTGGGAGAAGATACTGACATCCACCTCGCTGCAACCTCCTTGCAGGTAGTTGTAGNGACAATCACTTCCCTAGTCCTGCTGGTCACACTATTTCTGATTCAAGCCAGGATGCTATCAGCCTTCTTGGCCACCTGGGCACACTGCTGGCTCATATTCATGTGGCTATTGACCAATACCCGCAGGTCCTTTTCCACCAGGCAGCTTTCCAGCCACTCCTCCCCAAGTGGGGGAAGTAGCGTTGCATGGGGTTGTTGTGACCCATGTGCAGGACCCAGCACTTAGCCTTGTTGAATCTCATACAATTGGCCTCAGCCCATCGATCCAGCCTGTCCAGATCCCTCTGTAGAGCCTTCCTAGCTTCAAGCAGATCAACACTCCTGCCCAACTTGGTGTCATCTGAAAACTTACCAAGGGTGCACTTGATCCCCTTGTCCAGATCATTGATAAAGATATTAAACAGAACTGGCCCTAATACTGAGCCTTGGGGAACACCACATGTGACCTGCTGCCAACTGGATTTAACTCCATCCACCACAACTCTTTGGGCCCAGCCATCCAGACAGTGTTTTACTCAGTGAAGAGTACACCCGTCCAAGCCACGAGCAGCCAGTTTCTCCAGCAGAATGCTGTGGGAAATGGTGTCAAAGGCTTTACTAAAATCTAGGTAGACAATATCCACGGCCTTTCCCTCATCCACTAAGCAGGTCACCTTGTCATAGAAGATCAGGTTAGTCAAGCAGGACCTGCCTTTCATAAACCCATGCTGACTGGGCCTGATCACCCGGTTGTCCTGTATATGCCACGTGATGGCACTCAAGATGATCTGCTCCATAACCTTCCCCAGCACCGAGGTCAGACTGACAGGGCTGTAGTTTTCCAGATCCTCCCTCTGGCCCTTCTTGTAGATGGGCATCACATTTGCTAACCTCCAGTCAACTGGGGCCTCCCTGGTTAGCCAGGACTGCTGATAAATGATGGAAGGTGGCTTGGTGAGCACTTCCGCCAGCTCCCTCAGTACCCTTGGGTGGATCCCATCCAGCCCCATAGACTTGTGTGTGTCTAAGTGGTGTAGCAGATCACTAACCATTTCCCCTTGGATTATGGGGGATTCATTCTGCTCCCTGTCCCTGTCTTCCAGCTCAGGGGGCTGGGTACCCAGAGAACAACTGGTCTTACCATTAAAGACTGAGGCAAAGAAGGCGTTAAGTACCTCAGCCTTCTCCTCATCCTTTGTCACTGTTTCCCTCGCACATCCAATACAGGATGGAGATTCTCCTTGGCTCTCCTTTTGTTGTTAATGTATTTATAGAAACATTTTTTATTGCCTTTTACAGCAGTAGCCAGATTACATTCTAGTTGGTCATTGGCCCTTCTAATTTTCTGCCTGCATAACCTCACAACATATCCTGAGTTGTCTGCCCCTTCTTCCAAAGGTCATAAACTCTCCTTTTTTCCCCGAGTTCCAGCCAAAGCTCTCTGCTCAGCCAGGCCGGTCATAGAATCATAGAATGCTTTGGGTTGGAAGGGACCTTTAGAGGTCATCTAGTCCAACCCCCCTGCAGTGAGCAGGGACATCTTCAACTAGATCAGGTTGCTCAGAGCCCCGTCCAACCTGACCTTGAATGTTTCCAGGGATGGGGCCTCCACTACCTCTCTGGGCAACCTGTTCCAGTGCTTCACCACCCTCATTGTAAAAAATTTCTTCCTTATATCTAGCCTAAATCTACCCTCCTTTAGTTTAAAACCATTACCCCTTGTCCTGTCATGACAGGCCTTGCTAAAAAGACTGTCCCCATCTTTCCTATAGGCCCCCTTTAAGTACTGAAAGGCCGCAATAAGGTCTCCCCGCAGCCTTCTCTTCTCCAGGCTGAACAACCCCAACTCTCTCAGCCTGTCCTCGTAGGAGAGGTGCTCCAGCCCTCGGATCATTTTTGTGGCCCTCTTCTGGACCCACTCCAACAGCTCCATGTCCTTCTTGTGCTGAGGGCTCCAGAGCTGGACACAGTGCTCCAGGTGAGGTCTCACCAGAGCAGAGTAGAGGGGCAGAATCACCTCCCTCGACCTGCTGGCCATGCTTCTTTTGATGCAGCCCAGGATACGGTTGGCCTTCTGGGCTGCAAGCGCACACTGTTGGCTCATTGTTGTCTTCTTCCCACTGTCTCATCTTTCAGCACATGGGGACAACCTGCTCCTGCCCCTCTCATATTTCCTTCTTGAAGAATGTCCAGCTTTCCTGGACTCCTTTGCCCTTCAGGACTGCCTCCCCAGGGACTCTGTCAACCAGGCTCCTAAACAGGCCAAAGTCTGCCCTCCAGAAGTGCAAGGTAGCAGTTCTGCTGACACCCCTCCTTACTTGAAGGATTATGTTCTGTACCAAACTAGTCCATTTACCAAAAAGCTTTGGCAGGGCTGCCAGGGCAAGGTCAGTTTGCCAGTCAAGTTATATGGACTTTCCTTGCTCAAATGATGGAGCTTATAGCAGGAGAAAAGGAATGTCTTTTTTTGTTGTTTTGTTTTTGTTTTAGTGCAACTAATAAGGCATATACCCCAAAATCATATATACTGCTGAAAGTATGTGGGTCAACACAATGACTTCTACTGGCAAAGCAGCATCTTAAAAAACAATAATTACTCCAAACATCCAAATGACAAGAATGATGTTATACAGAGTTTAAGGATCAAAACCATTTCCAATAAATCATTAACACAGAGAAATAGGGCTCTACTGTCTATCAATTACATATGGCCAATACCACTTTGTTAAAAAAGGTCAAGTGGACCATTTTAACTCTTGATCCCAAATGCAATCTAATTTATACCCTCTGAGATAAAAGGTTGGAGAGAATGAGTAGAAAGAATTTTCCATAGGTAAATATACTTATAATTTTGTTGAAGAAAACACGTGATGCCACATTTAGAAGTCTGTCTTTACACTTTGAGGACTAAAAGGCTAAATTTGTAAGTAAAATATACAATTCCATTCTGGTGGGGGGAGAAAAATAAAGGAAACACCTTGAAAACAGCTAACAATACCTTCAACATAGGTCCCTCAAATATAATGATCATAAAGTGGTGCTGTACAGATTGGACTTCACAAAACCATACAGTGTTTCTCTGCTACAAGCAGGACCAACTACACCTGACAGATATTTGTTTAATCTCTTCGTAGGCAGTGTCTGGTAATGAAGTCTAGACAACCTTTTCCATATGGTCTATTGCAGTGTTTCATTACACTAGTCTTCAAAAAAGCTTTCGTACTCTTTAAGATGAACCTATCTTACTTTAAGTCACTTATTCTCATCTTGTCTACATATACAAAATGCTTTCTACATACCTTGAACTTAATTCTGTGTTCTTCAAACTAAGGACTCCTCTGTCGTTACACACAAATGATCACTAACCTCACACTAAAGCGTAAGCAGATACATTCAACAGTGGAGAATGAAATCTAAAACTAGCTTCCCCCAAACCAAAAGATTAATTTGGTGTTTCTTATACATTATATATAACATCTTCCTCCAAAAATTGGGCTGTATTGGAAAAACATCTATGTCTGAAGAAAAAAACAAAAGCATGTTGTTAATCCTCTGACAGAGCCACACAGACCTTCTAATTTGCAACAAAACCATCATGGAAATTTTGAACAATAATTTAATAAAAAAGAGCTTTTCTACACTCCCATGAAGGACCCCAAATCAAAAGCACCTATTTAGTCACTATTTAGGACTTCTAAAAGCAAAGACATAAAAGTTTCATAGTGATGGACAATTTTTCTGGATCAGGCCCACAGATGATTTGGCAAAACCTCATGTTTAGCAGAGGCCGTTAACACAGACTAAACACTTCTCTTTATGAGGAGGCTCATGAAAAATGCTGCACATTCTGTTCAGTGGCCATTGGACAGAGGTTGCTGAAGATGGTTTATAAAGACATAATATACCTAGTTAACATCAGTGACAGGTTTAGTTTTGAGTATAATATTCTAACCAGGTAGTTTACAATTGCCAGCTTCCATTTCATTGAATATCTAACTTGACGGGTGGCATCTTGAAATAAAAGTACAACACATATACTGCTTATGTCCATATGTCATTGCATGAAATAGCTGCTTATAGATGAATACAGCTGTATATATCTACATATTAATATTAGTTACTAATATGATGCTACAATAATTTTTTTAAACATCTAGAATGATATCCTGCATTTCATTCTGAGTGGCCTTATTTCTGTCATACTTTTTTTGGATAGCCATATATGTTTTATCTATGATATCTTGAGCTTGACCTGAAAAAGGAATGAACTATTGTAGATCTATCCGAGATAACTCAGCAGAACATCAGTCACTCCTCTGTAACAAGGGCACAACTTGAGAAGCAAGGTCCAGTCAAGGAGCAGTGGGAAGTGAGCAGAAGGGAAAGGAAAATTCCACAAAAAAAACCCCAAAAGAAACCTTATCTTGAAGAGAAAAGTAGGTTCTTATTGCCTTTTTTCACAGCTCCTCTCCCATGACAATGAAAGTGATGCAACTGTTTTAATAACCACACTGTGGGTTGACTGACAAAGCAACTTTGCATTATTGACTTCCACACCAGTTAAAGATGTATTGTGCAGATTAAATTATAATTCCACCATATTCCCACTCAATGGGAGCCTATTATTGCCTTTAGTGAAGCTAAAATCTAGTCTAAAATGGTGTAATTCTTAGCCAAAAACACAGGTGGTGATGAAAAATTCCCTTGTGGAACAATCCCATCTGTCAAAAACACCAATAGTATTTGGTTCACCTAAGGTTTTTAACCAAGCTATTGTAATATTAAAAATTCAGAAAGCATCCATAGAATGCCTGCACAATGTATGTGACACAACAATATTTCATTTAAATTGCAAACATGTCTTCTTAAGACTTATGTGAGCCTTAATATAATGTCACAGAGTGGAAAAAAGCTTAATGCAGTGATTTGCCTTGTAATTGCAAAAGCAGATGCAGCAGATTAGATTAAGGAAGCAATGAAGTTTGGCTGTTTTGTAGAAAATATGTCACGATACAAACTACAGTTCTGGTTTGAAATTTGAGTTTTGTCATATAATTTATAAATTACGTCACCGCCTTATTAGCAGTCCACAGAACAGGCAAGAAACAAACGTAATACTTTTTAGCAAATGATGATGAAGATTAACAACCAAGTGGTACTTTGTCAAAATATTTAAAACTGCAATGCTATTATCAGCATACTGAGGACTTTTGTAAACAATGACATCAGCTTGAATTAAAACAAGGAAAGAAGCCAGAAGCGGTTATAAATGCCAACACACAATTTACGACATACATGAGTATAGGAGCAAAAATGTCTAAAAATACCACAGCAGACATGAGTGTACAAGAATGTAGAGTACTCATATGAAGAAAAACAAAACCGATAAAGATCACCAGCACAGATGACAAGAAATTCATAAGTTTTTATTTTATACCTTTCTCGTTCTGGTGAATGCAAACTAGTATCTGGTCTCAAGCAGTTGGTACTAGCACTCCTAGCCCTGTCAAGGGAGGGCTGTAGTTCACTAGTGCCAGTGCATTGCATCCAATGGTAGAAGAGAAAGAAAAAGAAAACAAAGAAAGGAATACAATGTTAGATATTAACTCATAAAATAATGCTCTCTTTACAGAAAATGTAGAATCACAATGATTTAATTAAGGAAAACATAAAAGAGCTGACTGGATGACAGTGCCAAGATTTGTTTAGAAAATAAAAGCAAACAAAAGACTGCTAGAAATTTTTTGCTAAGATTGCTGAAATGTTTAAAACTGAACGAGACAGAACAACATCCACTTGTAAGAAAGTGGAATGAGAAATACCAAACAATAAATTTAAATCCTTATTAACAGCAGTAAGTCTTAGGCCAACATAAAAGGATGTGATACACTACATACTACATGAAATCACTTTACAGCGAAGCTCATTTATTTTGCGAGATACCAAAGAGGAGGGGGGAATTAATCCTCAGTTTCTTACCTAACCAGTAGATCATCTCCAAATTTCAGTATTTGTGAATTAAGGCAATCACGAAGGAGTGAAATATCCTGTCTAATCACTGATTTGGTCTTAGCATACGCAGGAAGAGTTGAGCTTTGTAAATTAAAATTATTTAAACAAAATGAAAATAAATGTGACATGTAACCAAAATCATACACACAAACAAAAGAATGTAACGAAGAAAAACATGCAACATATAATTTTAACAGTGAAGAAAACTCTACCTAATACAAAGTGGTTTGTTTTTTCTTTTTTTTTTTTTTTTCCAATGTAGGGGTTAATTTAGACAGTTATACAAAGTTATTTAGGATTATATCCCTTATCTCTCAGTTATAAAAACTGTATGAAACATCTTTTTTTTATTTATTTAACAAGGCAAGACTATTTTTTAAAAAGGAACTAACTACTTAAAGTGGACTCCAAAACTCTTACCTGTATAGGTTCCAGTGAGTACCATTTTCTAGTAAAGGCATCTTGGGTGGTAATGTTTTATAGTGCCTAACAGAATTTCTTGAATGTGGTGGAACAGAAAAGAAAACAGAACACAGAAACATGCCAGAAATAAAAAGACAGGTAAAGGTAAGGCACGACTGACCAGAACATAAAATAAGCGCATAATATTCTACTACATTCTACTACAGCTGTTTTTCTCAACTCAACTACCGTAACAGCTATCTGGGGGACAAATTTTTGTATTTTCACTTTTGCTAATACAATCCATGAGCACATGACAATACTAGTACAGCTCACATTTTTCTCCTTGTAATGAAAGTAATCTGAATTCCATTTTTAGAGATTTTTATTTAAAATACACAAGCTGTTGTAAAGGATTAGGTTGTTATTAAACTTGCTGTTTATTTCTCTCAGTAATGCCTTATTTAGACGTACAGAGACTTTAACCTCTTCAGTAGCTAAACATGAAAAGTTTGCTAAAATAGTGATATATAGTATCATAAATTCAATTATAGATGTATTAGCATCTGGCATTTTTGAATGTGGAAGTCTTTTTGAAGTGGTATATCAGCTTCAAAATCTAACAGCAATTAAATGCTATTAATACTAAGCTAATTAAAAAAACTAGGAGACCTACTACATCAGCCAGCTCTGAGATGTTATATGACAACTGTCTAATATCATCACTTACAGTACATGAGGTTTTAGAACCAGAAATGTTTGCTTTATTATCCAGCTCTACCCAATGAACAAGGGAGAAATTTAAAGGCAGACAGTGGCTGCCGAATGGGAATCATGGCCATTTAATGGTTAAGGGTTAATAATCAAGTTCTAACAATTTTCCACATACCCTGGCAGGACACAGCTGTGGTGCTATTAGCAGAAGGACCAGCAGCCTTGAGGATTTTGCAGTTTCAAGAACAGTCTGTCCCAATAGGACATTTTGATTCCTATTAAAGCTTGGACCTAGGCACAGCAGATCAA
>VYZW01031248.1:1449-24037 GCA_013401315.1 Balaeniceps rex | reverse complement strand
ATACCCTACAGGGTAAAAAATATTGCCTTTCTGTAAATATGCAAACTAGCTCTGACAAACTGTTATAGACACTGCTATCTCTGATACTGAGAAATCAGCTTTATAAACCAGGTAACAATTACAACAATTAGAACAGCTGTATTTCTTCAAAGGTGAAACAACAGAAAAGATCCTACCAGGTGGCACAGATTAATGGTGTCACTGTAGTAGTGACATAAATCTGAATAACCAACGTTGCCTGAATTCTCTTGTTGCAACAGCAGCATTCATCTTTTGAGAACCAAGTTTTAAGTTTAATCTTTTGTGCAACATAATATTTGCTGGCTAACAAGGACAACCCTTAAATTTAAGCTTTTGAAAGTTTTCAGTTCACCATATATATAGACAGAGGCATAATATTCTGAACTCTTTGGAGACAACTAGTGGAATGAAGAGGTGGAAAAGAAAAGGCAGAAGTCTATAGTGAAAAAATACTATTAGTCAAAGTCTAAAAAAAACCCCACAAACCATAAATCTTAATTGCGCTTCATTTTAGTAATGTACTTCTATATTATTTTAATGACATAAAAGATTCTACTTTTATTTTTTATCTTGATACACAATTATGTGAAATTAGAACAATTGAGAACCTTATTTAATTTCCATGTAGCTATAGTCATCTGGGACTGGCAAAATATTTCAAAATACTTATGTTACTTCTTTTTTTACTTAAACTTCTGCACTTTGCTTAGGGTTTTCCTGGCTGCTCAGCGGACTTAAACATGTTAAAGTTTGTTTTTCTAGGTATGCCTGCTCTGGAAGTCCTCAGGTATGATTTGTATTTCTAGACCTTGGCATTAAATAAACTTCATTTAATAAATTACACTATACAGTCCATACCTACATTCCAGCTCTGCAATTTAAAATGTTAAAAGCTCTGATTTAATGAACTAAACTAAACTAAGTCAACACTGTGCACACAAATTTTTGGTATCAACATTTCAGTATCAACGATATGGAGATGCGGAACACACTAAAAAATGGTAACTGTGAAACACACTTTCTATTAATTCTTATCAGAAAAGTTACAGAAATAAAATGAAATACTTAAATGTCTAAGTACTTCCTAGTTCTTGAACTAGTATACATTTACATCTAGATTGCGTGAGTTTTTGCTTGTTTTTAATTCAAACTGAAGTTTCTCCTTCCTTCTCTTTAAATCAAAACAATGAAATTATTTGAAACTTAAAGGTATTTTATTTTTTTAACTAAACATTTAACTACTCTTGTGTAGGTATGTCAATTAAGAGGAACAAAGATTATTTGCCTAAACAAGATATGGCTGGAAGAAAAAAATCCTAATAACATTCCATGCTTTGGAGAAAAATAACATAAAAAAACCTTCCCCAAAAGTCAGAAGATTGTTCAAATGACATTTTATCCCAGTCTCTATTCACTTTCCCAAAGCCTTCTGGACTGCCCTTCCACTGTGGGAAAGGAACCATCATTTATCATAGCCTGCTCCTTGCTTGCAGGGCCCTATTAACCTCTTTGTCAGACCCTACCATCTCTTCTTGGGTAACCGTGAAGGACAGCTTTCCTTCAAAAGATGACAAAAGAACATCACCTTTATTAGTCTCCTTTTTCCTAGTTTTTCCTTTTCAAAAGTAGGCAAAGCTGCACAACTGTTTTATGTCCATAGTTAATTCAATCACTTTCTTTGAAAAGTTTTCAGGTATTTGGAAACTGACAACATGAACTTGTTTCTTATCTCTTCAATATGTTGTATGTGTTATTAAAAATCTGAGGTGAGTATTTGAAGGGAAAATCCAAAGCTTAAATTTACACTGTAGGGACCTATTCTGTTCAGAAATACATAAAGAGCTCTGGTGGGTGACGTTCTGCCCAGTTCAATGTATATCCAAATACATCCTATTCACTTAAACCTTCTCACCCAAGGCACAGCAACAAGCACCTTTTTGGATTACAGAATAACTGAAGTTTCAAAATTTCCTGCGTGCTCTTTGCTCCCAGAATTGTTCCTTAGTACTTTCCAACACCATCCTATTCCTTGTATCCATCTGCTAATCTGTTCTGTGCTTCCTGATAATCTCAAATCGTCAGAGTGGCAGTGCACATGGCTGGCTCCTTATAACTCCTCACACTGTGAATTCTCCCCATTTCCCATGTGCTGCAGCTGGCTGTGGGCCCCCAGGAAGAAGGGCAACCTGCACCCAAAGATGCCACAGGGCCTATTTTCTAAGCATGATCCCAGCATACCCTTGATGCCCATGATCAGGTACCCTAAAAAGAAGAAAACCAGAGAGTATAAACACTCATCACGTGATCCTTTATTATGTGGTTTACTTAAGTATATGCTTACCTTCCTATTTGGTTTACAATACGTGCAGCCATACAAGCATAATACAACCAAACACACCACAAGTCAAATGCATGGAGAGATTTTTGATTAAGTGAAACAAAATTTGATTATCAGAAGAACAGATAAAAATCTTTCCCACTGAAGACTATTTCCTGGCCCAGTTTCTACTTTCTACCCCCAGCGGCTCTGTTGTTTCACTTACTAACAGAATACATCAGAAATAGGCATGTGGCACAAAATAAGTCCTCACATTTTTAACAACAGACCTATACTTTTGCTCATAGTTTCCAGGAAGGACAAATGAATCAGAAAGCGCCTGTGGAAACTTTTAGCTCAAATATTACTGTTTTAAGTAAAACAGAGTTAATGACAATAGACCTAGAATAGAAATACTGTTAAAATTTAACCGTAATAGTAATTTTCATGCAAACACAATATGAGTAAAGGCATCTAACAGCTTCACACTGGGATGAGCTGTAATGGTGAGGGAATCACAGGGAAAGATAGGAAGAGAGTTTTCAATAGAATCCCTTGTTTCTTAAGAAGAAATTGTGTATAATACATGTGAGAAAGTTCTATTAATATCCTTGGACAAGACTGAAAGGACTGGAGCAGAGAAGTGCATGTCTTATTGTTGTTTCATACCTAACAAGCTGTTTGCTGCTTTCTCTAATATGTATTCCTTGTCAAGCTGTGGCGGTGTTGATAAAAGTATTCTCCATGTCCTTTTCCCATCCTTTCTCATAAAACATTGATGAAAACAGAAAAGGAACTGCACTGGGGGAAAAAGTACATACAAAACATCAACTTAAGCTGAAGTATTTTTAAAGCAAAAGCCTCACTTTTTTGTTAAAAAGTGTTGAGAGGGCTTTTTTTTTTTAAAGTATCCCTATCCAAAAGGAGTTTTAGCTGACAGAACATTTGGAGCAACAGTCTTTAAGTGATCATTGGTCACCTGAAATTTTAAAAAATATATGTATTTTTAAGACAAAACACAAAAAAAGGGAAATTAAAAAAATCCATCTGGCACCACAAATGGCTTTCTCCTCTCTCGATACATATTTTAGTAACTGAAATTTGGTAACAGCTTTGTACAACAAGGTGGCAACAATTTTAGTTAGAGATCATCTGGACATATACGTAAAAAAATGCAGGCTATGCAGTTGAAGACTTTTCTAAAAAGGACCCAAATCCACCCTCCGATGATAAAATTGAAAGCATGATACTATAATGAATTGGATGTGTTTGCATTTGATTTATTGTCTCTTCTACAAATAGTCATTGCAAAGTCTGCAACAAAAACCACATGGTGTTTGATAAAAGCTTCATGTTTCTGCTAGGTAGAGACACAACACACAGCAAAAGTACAATCTACATAGCAGAAGTAGAATTTTCTGCACTGCTTTCTTTTTTCTTTGTGGTTAAATGTCTTTGGAGGGCCTTTTCTTACCAAGTCCACCAACAGAACCTTATGAAAGGGTGTCTAGTTTATACTCAAAGCATGCCTACAGTTTAATGAAGTCATTTTCCCCAGTAAATTTTCGGTAAATGCTGAAGTTCCTTGATGTCCCTAGTAATACACATCAAATCCTGCATCAAGTATGAAAGCAACAGTGGAAGGACACCTGAACTGGAGAAGTGAGAAGAGGAAGAGACACTGGAATCTGCTTCCAATCTATCTGCTGAGAAGCAAGCTGCAAGGAAGCTGAAATAGCAGCAAAGGAAAGAGCTGGAGGTATAGTCACAGGAGTATACAGATGATACTTTTGATATTTTACATTTTGTAACTCTTTGATGATTTTTCCAATTTCTTCACTCTTTGCTTTGGCTGACTAAAGGTGATTTAACCCTTCTTTCAAAGCTTGCCTAGTATTAAGTATGACCCCTCTCTCAGCCTTTTCACTCCTGCCCCAATATTATCTCTTATATTATACACATTTTGGAATTCTTGAGAGTTGAGAAATGTGCTTTCCAGTTCTTTTGGCTTTCCTCTCCAAGAGGTAGTTTGAGATCAGGTAATACTGAATACCATGCAACAGGCAAAAGAAATCTCTTCTCTAGCCAGTTCTTCTCTGTTAAAAAAGAGCTTACAGCTCTGTGAGTACTCTTTTTTTTTTTTTAAAGAAAACTAGCACATGTTCCTCTACGACTGCACTTCACAAATAGAAATATTGAAGCAAATAGAAAATGCAACTTATTTAATATTTTGCTGTGTATTCATAGGTGTCCTGGTTTCAGCTGGGATAGAGTTAATTTTCTTCCTAGTAGCTGGCATAGTGCTGTGTTTTGGATTTAGTATGAGAAGAATGCTGATAACACACTGATATTTTAGTTGTTGCTAGGTAGTGCTTACACCAGTCAAGGACTTTTCACCTTCCCATGCTCTGCCAGGTGCACAAGAAGCTGGGAAGGGGCACAGCCAGGACAGCTGACCCAAACTGGCCAAAGGGCTATTCCATACCATATGACGTCATGCTCAGTATATAAACTGGGGGGAGTTGGCTGGGGGGCAGTGACCACTGCTCAGGGACTGGCTGGGCATTGGTCAGCGGGTGGTGAGCAATTGCACTGTGCATCACTTGTTTTACATATACTTTTATCATTATTATTTTTACTATTATTTTCTCTTCTTCTGCTGTCCTATTAAACTGCCTTTATCTCAACCCATGGGTTTTACGTTTTTTCCCCCCCCGATTCTCTCCCCCATCCCACCGGGGGTGGGGAGGGTGAGCGAGCAGCTGTGTGGTGCTCAGTTGCCGACTGGGGTTAAACCACAACAATAGGATGCAATGTTCTCTCCCAAAGAAATTTGGTTTCTTGTATTACCTGTTTTGTGATTGTCTGAGCTGTCTGATACTAATAAAAATAACTCACTGGATTCCTTACTTTATAGAACTGGGATACTCTGAACTCTCCCTTTATTTTGTAACAAATTCAGTGAAAATATCTCCTGATTTTCATGTGAAGTTTAAAAAGAATAATCAAAATTTGTTTTTTGATACATACTACAATTTCTAAAGACACAGATGAAACTATAGCATGTCACAGAAAGTAGGAGAGATTGCTGTGGAAAAGTCTTACGCATATTTTTTTTTCTGGCCTTTGGCCATTATTCTGTGAATCAGTGTGGCCATCAGGTATTGACAAATGTGTCATCAGTGACAACACTGAGCTAAAGAAATTAACACAAGCAGACATTTCTTGAACTATTTGGAAGGGAGGTTTTGGAATTTAATTAGATGTGACTTCACCTACTGTAGACTCATAGAGCTTGACTGTAGGGGTGAAGATCTTTTCCCTTTGAATGTCTGTTTCTCTTGAATGGTGCACATTTGGCACTATTGAAATGGCATTCTGTTTGGATAATAATCTAATAAATCACATTCTCAGGAGGAGAAAAAATGTTTTGCATCTCTACACTAGGCAACTGACAGCATCAAGTGGCTTATAAAGAGACCATGGAATTAATATTCTGTAACCATGCAAGAAAATGATGCTGGGTAGGGTCCTATTCACCAGTCACACAAATGTGCCAAGGAGTGATAGTGTGATGCATTTTTGATATAGATTAAACATTTTAACAAGCCGAAAATGATCAGCTTAACCAAAGGTTAGAGCAGGGTACTGATAGAACTGATTTGATTCTAGTCCAGTTTAATTTAAATGCTGGCAAGGAAACCTAAGGCAGTAAATGACAAACTGGTCAGTGCCAAGATATTTTGGACCTCCTTTTTACAATATGAAATTGTTTGTTTCTGTGTTTTTTCCTGCCCCCATGCAATGTTTATACTATAACCAATGTAAGCAAGTGAGATCTCTGTCCAAAATGCAGACACTTGGTGGAAGTCTATGTTTTCACAGCATTTTATGAGAGAAGTCCTACTGTGAATTATGAATGAATGATAACTACAAAAGTACCCACCCAAAAGAATATCCCTGATTTCCATCCCCTCAGTGGTCAGTCAGCCTTTGTCTTTTACCATTCCTTTTGGACTGACAGTTAGGAACAGCTGAGTTCATCCCTCTGTCCTGTATTACTCAAAGGACTTCTTGATAAGAAACTTAGCTTTTGCTATTTTACTACACGTTATGATCTTATAATAGGCTGACATAGGGATTCATACCCAAGGTCAGTTATTCCGGAAAGCCACAAAGCTGCCACTGTACAGCCAATCCAGCTTCTAGTAGTGGAGAACGCAATGTTGCTATGGTCAAAATCCATTTATAATGCGTAAAGCAGCCTTTCAAATCAATAAGAAGCAGCGAGCTGTAAAGGAATTGCATCCCAAGGAATCTCCTTGCACTTCCATTTTAATGCGCAGCATCATTACAAATCTCACATCACATAAAATCTGGCTTCTGTGAGAACAAATGAGGGCATTAAATGCTTTTAACTTCCACTGACATGGCTGCAACCATAAATCATGTTCAGAACTGCCTGGAAGTCACAAACCTAAAGCAGAAAACAAAATAAAACCACCAAAATTACTTAATTTTTGTCCTGGCTCTATATTATGCACAAACGAAAACCTGTATGCAGGACTGATGCTCAAACCCTGCAAGCAGTTACCTGTATGAGAACCTTTATGCTCACGAGTAGCCTGAATTCAACCAGCAAGGAAATCCAATGGGACAACACCCATTCATATGTGCTTGCAGGTTCAAAGCATTAGATTACCTTCAGGTGCTGAGTGCAAGTACTGTCTTTTCCTTCCAGATTCTATTTAGACATTATAAACTGTAAAGACCATGTAGAATTTTAAATTTTCATCCGTGAGACAGTGCAGTATTTCATCCTCTAGAGCATTTCCATGCATCAATGAAGGTGAAACCTTCAAGACCCCAATGAAAAGTTTATCAGCTCTGCAAGGATCTGACAGGCTTCTCAGAAGTCTGTGAAAGCCTCTACCACTGCTCTGAGAAACAGAGCGGATAGAAGGAATTTAAAATTTCAGCAACAAACACAAAAACAGCCGCTGGCAAAGGAAGTGCTAGTTGCAAACTCAGTACAGCAAAAATACTGATGCTCTAGTTCAAGTATCAACAGCACATTCCCTGATGGCACAGCTAGATGACTTCTACTAATTCCCATATCTCCTACCGAGTACAGGAAGACTGTTGTTCCATCTGTCGGCAGTGGAGGGGGGAGGGGGGAAGTCACTTATGCCAGTTTGCTAAGAAATAATAGCCATCTCACAGCAGCAACAGCAGCATAGCAACAATATGCCAATACATGAACGGCAGTGCTAAAGCCCTGCGTTTCAGAGGTTTCTTGGTTGTACTAAAGACATATGATGAACCTCGTCTCTGCAAAAGTCAGTCCCACTGTTACACTTACTGCTGGCATTGTTGAAATTACAAATGCTAAATTTGCAAATGCTGGCAAGGCCTAAGGGACACTCCCTTGGACTGTGGGGAGTAAAGAGGTATGTGACCTCCAGGGAGGACTTCATGTCTAAAGACAACCTTTCATGGGGATAGTAAGAATGAAGTGATTATTAAAAAATGTGGTAAAACAATTGCCCCAGTGTACAGGCAACAAACCTACCTGTATGGCAGAAAGTTATGGCAAGCAGTAGTAGTTGACTAAATATCTGCTTGTTTTATTCACTATCTGGGGTCTGTGCTAGAAATTGTCCAGCAGTGTGCAGGAGATCCTGCGGCAAGCACAGCTGCTCCTGCTATATTGTGTCCTACACAGTGCAAGAACCCATCTAGTGTCCTGGTCTTTGTGTGTATTTCCATGGGAGGTGGCAAACAAGCTTTACCCCAGTTATTTTTTGGTTCCTTTTATGCATTGTGAAGGGAACTGTCCCCTGCTGTCCTTTGGGAAAGACAGTACAGATACACAAGAATTTTGTGTGAATGAGAAAATCTTCTTGTGTTTTTTGTTTCACATCTTCCCTTTGGTCAGAACCTGCTCAAAAGAGCACAAAGCATGATTCAGGTGTTCTTGTTTTATGGAAACACCTCCACACATTATTCCCACCCCCCCCAGGATATTTTAACTAATAATTTACATTTTAAATTTCCTTAATTAGAAATATTCTTTAAAAGTAGTAGAAAGAAAAGGAATTAAACATTGTTAGCAGCCTTTCACTTAAAGAAGAGTACAGTGGGTTGAAGCAGCTCCTGGAGAGAATAAGGATGAAATTATTTGAAAGAGAGTGTTTTCCTGATTTTAAACAATAGTCTTTTTTAAACTCTTTAAACAGTTGAAAAATTCAGAGGTAAGGTACTAGCCATTTATAGTGATGTTATGGTTGCAACCAATAGTAAAACAGAAAACTGCAGCAATATGAGAGGACAACAGAGAGAACTAAAGGCCTCTGCCCAAGAATAATACAAAAAAATCTGCATACGTGAAGGTATCAGATACATCAAATAGAAACCAAAATGAATTCTAACAATACCAGAAGAAAAAAACCTAGTGAAACTATAGAAAATATTCATAATTTGTAAAGTAGGATACCCCATTCATGTAGAAATATACCACTGAAATTTCTTCCAATCCTCTTTGTTAGGGAGAAACAGAACAATAATTACTCTCCCTGTGAAGCTTTTAAACACCTGTGAAGGCTGCTGAGGCACAGATAAGAAGGTGTGCCAAACCCTCAGCTACAAGGGAACCCCACATGAGTCAGAGAAAGTGAGTACAGACTGATGCTTATTTCTTTCATTACTGTGCCACTGGGATAAAGTCTGAGGTATTGTGAGTTATCACAGAACTTTGTGGATATAACTTAAGCATCATTAGGGAATAGCATATTTTCCATATATTAGAAATTACTGAGAAAAAAATAAATAAAACTGTCTTTCAACTTAATAGTAAATCACTTCACACTAACCCATTCCCCTGCATCCACCAGCTCCAGGTATTATCTATTCCATTCCTTTCTATACTCTTTCCATTACTGTACTTCTCACTTGGAGTAATTGAACCCCACTGATGTTAGGACTTAAGAACATAAATATATGAGATTGTAAGGAGTGGAAGCACATATCATGTCCTTAAAAACAGCTGCTATAACACTGCATGCCACATTAACTTATTTAAATTTCCTATATGGTGTTCCATATTGTTTCACTAGTTTTTGCTTGAGCTAATTCAGACAGTTCAGAAGAGGTAAACCAGCGAATCGACAGTGGAACAAGGTGCACATCATGATCCTGTATGCAATAAAAGTGATTAAACTAGTTTAGAGAATGTGACTTCAGTGAGGAAGGTGCACAGCATACATGTTAAAGTCACTATATTAATTTACAGAAGTGTGACGTAAGAAAAACAATTAAACAAAAGGAACTTTCTTAAGGAGAAACACCTGCTCAGCCACAGGAACAGGAATTCCTTCTCCAAACTTCAAAAATTATGGGAGATTTTTTTAAAGGTACAATAAGTTGGGAGTAGCTTGATTGTTTCTTGATCAAATAAAATAGTACCAGGAAAGAAGATGTTTTGAACAATTTTCCTTGGGAGAAAAAAAATAATTAAAACCAAAATTGTTTTAATTTGGATCAAAAATGTGACTAGATTTCAAATGACCATCATGAAGCCCATCAACTTTAAATGCTATAGAATTTTGCTGTCTGAATTTCATAATGAAGCTGATACTTGAACAAAACAAAAAATATTCAGCTTCCTAGGAAAAAAAGGGCAGAAGATTAAAGACAAATTTATTTGACCAAATTTTTGTACATGTGTGCAATGTGGTCTGTAACAGTTAAGTTAAAATCCAATGTGTCCTTAACATAGATTTATGAAAGATATTTTGGCCAAAATATGTCCCTTAACAGAAAGAATAATTGAGGTTGGAGGGTGTGTGAATGGCTAGAGACATGCTCTGCTGTCGAATTAAAATGTCATTCTTTTTTAAGTGCAAACCTAAATATTCCTCAAAATCCCTCAGTTTAGCATGGAAGAAAAGGAGCATGATGGGTGAACTTTTTGCTGATTTTGAAGGGAGGTGAAATGAAAACTGTGACTTGTTTTCACTGCAGCACATGCCAACGTCTATCCCAGCACAGTGTGTTTGAATAATATCTTGCGGGCTGCTGTGGAATTTGAATATTCAAACACTTACCAAGTTTAAGGAAGCACAGTGACGCAATTCACAGTTATTGACGTATAAGCATCCAGCACATGCACTGTAGCTCTTCTGCGTTTTGTGAGGCCCTTACAGCCACTCTCAGCCATGCTGGTGCCAAAATAGCCCCCAACGACATGCTCCTGTATCCCTTCTAATCAATCATGTCTCTCGCAGGGAATGCCTGATGCAACTAAACGATAATAACTTTATTTTGTAAATGTTTATGGTCAGTCCAGCTCACCACATGTCTGAATGTTCAACTGTACTTAAACAAAAAAGGTGGCAGAAATGTGTGGTGGTGTGGAGCAGTATCATCCTTCTGGGCACAGCACATCTTAAAGCAGCCGCACCTGTAATATACCACAGCCTAAATAATGATGCTGGAGGGTTCATTTCTACTGAAGTTAACAGAAATTTTGTTACTAGTGTCCATCAGGCCAAGACTCCACCTGTAATTGCTCAATTGAACATATTTGCCTTTGACTCAAAGCTGTCTAAGCCCGTGTATAGATCTGCATGTGTGAACACCTTCAGCCATCTTGTCTGCCTCGTGGTATCTTTGCATGACATATTGGATACTCTGATTTGTTATGTGGGAAAGTCTTTCCTGAAGCAAACAACAACTAGAAGGAAGACGTTCGCTCTAGCTTACAAATATTTAAATGTTATTTTTAAGTTGTCTTTAACTTTGAAGAAATTCCAGATTTATTTTTCCTGGAAAATAATAATAGCAGCAGGCTTTCTGAAACAATGTGAATAAAATCTAAATGTGTTATAAGAGGAACACATAATAACACACTGATGTCTGAAGAACAGGCTCTCAAAATATGAAAAACTGTCTCTTTGAAATAATTGCAGTATTTCTCTGAAGTACCTAACTCTTTTTCAGAACTAGAGAACAGGTGGAATAAGCTTCCCAAATATTTCATAATTTCCACTAAAAATGGAGAAATGTAATTCTGACACAAAATGTAGAACAGAAGAAAACTTCACAGGTTGAAATGTGCTCTTTTCTGTTTTTCAACAACATATTCACTTTGAAATTGTACAGTGAGGAAGAAACAATACATATCTCCTTTCCATTCTAGCCTGCTTTGTTCAAAGAAAGGTTTTAAAGGCAATGATCAAAAAATATACTTGATCACTCATAAAAGAAGTGTGATGCATAATACCTCAAAATTACCATTACTGCTTTTCCCATGACTGAGATTAGAATATCCACAGGTTCTAATTGCCTGCATTCACTTGTTAAAAATCAGCCTTTTATATGCATTCATTCTACAGTAAATCCAAATTCCCTTACCCACCTTTTAATTCCGGCAGAACTCCTACAAAATACAAAAGTCGGGATAAATGCTACACTAATCAAGGTTACTTAGTCATATTTATTTTATGTTTTACTAAAATTCCTGCTCTGTTCTGACTCTTTTTTAAAATTATTTTGTAAAATGACTTATGTTTTATTCTACCTTATTGAAAGGGTCAGAGTTAAAGGTAGATTTTTGGAAAGGTTGTGATGGGAAGGCAGATAGTACACTCCAGTTCTAAAAGACTTTTCATCATGTATCTTAATTGGTTGTGTGTCATTTGTTGTATAAGCAAGTATAAATTGATTTCTGTGAAAAAAAGTCTTGTGTATGGTTATGGTTTCCAAAAAAGGAAATGCTTTAGCATTTTGCAGCAGGAATTAAAATGGGGTTTTAGGTTTGCCTTTTGTCCTTTGTTTTTCATTTTTCTCTCTCTCTTTTTTTCCCCCCCCCCCCCATTGTTCAGCTGTTGCTTACAAATGCAATTCATTACTGTCCAGTTTCCCTGGGAAGGTGACATTAAGCAAGACTGTTCTTTGAGAAACAATCTAAATATATCTATTTTCATAAAGGTTTTGTGTATTTATGTTTGGCAGAAAAGCTAAGTCCGCCTCCCTTAATTTTAAATCTATCTTTTTTCTTCTTTCAAGAAGAAAGAGTCAAGATTCTTGGGTCCTTGAATAAAGTGAAAATTATACACAATAATATTTTTATTCACTGAACTATTACTGTAAGTCCAGTAGCATCACATTATTTATATTTTTACTGATGCAGTCATGAAAAGATTAAGCTCTGACAAACTACCATTTTCTCTTAATACTTCTGTGCTTTCCCTTATTCTGGTAATCTGCAATGTTAGGCCATCTTTGGTTTTAAGCTAAATCCCTGCTCTGGCAGTGTTTCCTGTTATCCACAGCTTAATATAATACAAATCAATACAGATGAGGGTTCAAAAGTAACTAAACTTAACTATTAATGCAAAATCTGTTAGAACATGTGAAGTATATGTATGAGAGCAAAATTGTTGCTTAGAACTTTTCTCTACAGTAGGTTTAGAAAACATTTGTATATTTAATAGCTAATGAGCAAAGGTGAACTCCATCAGTAGCACTGCTGTGTTGCTACATAGAAATCTGTAGAATAAGACTTCAGTCTTTCTGGTGTTGAAATTATAGTGGTCTGCCCACTGTTGAGGCCAAAGGCATAACTAAGCTGAGTAGAATTCTTGTAGCCCTCCTGAAGAAGTTAAATTGGCTCCTACTGTCTAAATCACAGCATATTAATATGTACTTCTCAAAAACAAAAAGGTGATCAAGAATGTAAAATACGTGAAATTACCATAGACCTATAGGAAATTAACTACCAATCAAGAAAGGAGACAGAAAAATGTAGCAAAATTAAAAAATGTAAGCACTAGAAAAGAATTTAAATTAGTGGCTTTTTAGTAGGAACCCAGTAAGCTTTTGCAGCAAAAAAAGTTGCCTTTGAAATGCATGAGTCTTGTGCAGCTATACTTTACTCAGGTAGTCCTTTGCTTACTAAATGGAGAATTTCTTTCCACATTTCTTGGAGATGCTTAACACTGGCATTGTAGAGAGCAGGATCTTCAGGGAGACAACTGTTGTTAATCAACTTTTGTACCACTACTATTTTTTATTTTTAATAAAGTATTCACATTTTTCCCTGAAGGCTCCATTTAATTATAAGACTATTTCAGATTTACTTCACAAGATGGGAAACCTGATAGTTATTTTTCTAATTAGACATAGAACCATACACAAAAAGACATGATTGAACACAAAGAGTGGGTATTTAAAATTCATAGGTGCTTAAATGTGACTTAAATTTGACATATGCAGTGAAGATGGTTCTATGCATGAGAAAGCACCACAAATTCATACAAACCAAACTCTGTCTTTTTAGTATAAATATCCTGGATTTGGACTGAAAAATAAATATTCCAAAGACTGTGACTCACCAGATGAAAAACAAAAAACAAAGATCAGATGCAGAAATCTCAGTAACTGGGGGTGTGATCGTAAAAAATGTTTCCTGAAAATGATTCTCACATGAACGAAGATTTCACTAGAAATCTTCCAGGGGACTCAGCCACTGGAAAAATAATTTGTTTCCTTTTCACTGACTTGCAGCTAGTCTAAGGTCACTTTTCTTTGTATTTTTAAAGAAGCTACTTCATCATATGCTTGTCCCATTTTGCCAAAAGGCAAAAGGATTTATTGCAAAGTCCTCAGCTAAGCATAAAAGTGAGAGAGAATAATGACTGGGTATTTCTAATAGCAACCACAATAAAAAATTACTCCATTGGACTGTGTGAATAGTACCAGAATATTAAATTAGATCCCCATCTTGCACTCTGACAGCCAAATTTAAACATATATATATATATATACACACATGCACACCTTCATGATCAGATGGACAATCATGAACTCCGTATTACTTTTATTTTTCTTCTTTCCAGCTCTGCGGAAGTGCAAGAACACAAAAAGGTGGGGAAGGAGGAAAGGAAGTTTGATCAGGATGTCAGAAAACTTTCAAAACACTTGTAAAAAACAACTGAAAAGTCAGATTACAGCCACAAACCTCTTACGGAGCTAGAAGAGTCAACCTAGCCAGCTCCCAGCTTCCACAGCTATTTGCTCCCTACAGTACAGATGCCAGCAGCCACCTCTGGGTGATGGATTTCCACCATGATCACCGCACTGTATCACAGTCCAGATGATGAAGCATCTTAGCATTGAATGACTGGTAGTAAATCAACTTTATTAACAGTGCCCACAGAAGTCACCAGTTCCTTTTCAGTCCTTCCTCCTCCTTTTCAAAAGGACAATTAATGAACTGGGGCTGAGTAATGATGTGGCTGCTAGCACAATTTATGAAATGAAGATCATATCTTAGAGGGTGAGCAGTTTGTATAATAACAGGTTCAGATGAACTATTTGGGAAGAAATCTTCACAACCAAAAAGGCTTTCTTACTACTCTGTTACCTTTTATTGTACATAAATCATCCAAACATACTAGGAATTTAAAATGTTGGACTGAGGTGGGCTTATCAGGGAAGTGCTGTTTCAACAGAACACCGTAGCGTGTTCATCATCCTTAAGCATGTGGTTACCCTGATTGAAGTCAGAGACAGCTTAGGCCCAGAGCTGGGAAGGGAATTATATTCCCAGCTCCAGAGGGTTTATGACTATAAAAATGTTCTCCTCCCACAACTCTAAGTGCTTTCAACACATAAAAACATAACCCACAATGATATTAGTATTCCATGAAATACAGTATTATTACAGGAGAGTCATCTTATTTATGATGTGTGGGAAGGGAAGAGAAGGGAAGGGAAAAGGGAAGAGGGAAAGGGAAAGGGAAAGGGAAAGGGAAAGGGAAAAGGAAAGGGAAAGGGAAAGGGAGAAGGGGGGAAGGGAGAAAAGGGGAGAAAGAAAAAAAGAAGAAAAAAGATTCAAATTCATGCCAGGGAAAATAATATAAAAAATGGAGAAGAAAGCCACAAAGCAGTCTCAAGAAAGCATGAATAGCAGAAAATTGTAGACACAAAAAGGCATTATAGAGAAGAAAAGGAAAAGCATAGTAACACCAAGAAACAGGATGCATCAAGACAGGATGAGGATAAAATACAATAAATGGAAGGGTTACATAGAGATGATGAGACTAGGCAAGGGGAATGAATAAGGTACTGGGAAGCCCAGAGAGAGTGGAGAGAGGAATGATAATGAAAATTTCAATGAAAGAGGGTAGTATAGGGACCATCACCTATTATAGGAATGTAATTTAGCAGACTTGCTTTTTGGAGTGATTTATGTAAGGTATTTCTCTTTTTTCCCCACTTAGTATATCCATAATATTGCTTTGGTCTTTGCTTGTTAAAAAGATACTATGACTGACTTCAAGATAAAACCATGCATCTCTACGAAATAAGTTTTTATATATTATAGTTCTCACAAAAGCTCATTCTTTTCCTTTTAATACATTCTTTTTCCTACAACACAGAAGTGCTACCCTGGGAGATATGTTCAGAGAACTCTTGCTCTTCTTAGGTATGTAAGGTCATTTATAAAGTGGCTTTAGCCTCAAGTCTTATGAACGATACCTCTGGAAACGTACTTAACAGAGAGATTCACTGCCAATTGCTTAATTATATCCAAATTCAAGACCCTGATTATAGACACGTTCATATCTGGTGGAATGCTACCTCCTATCCAAAGGCCATCTTTCTATGTATTTTTAAATTTTCCCTGTAATTGAAGATCCAGAGTCCAGAACGCCTACATGGTAAAATGGTTTTCACGGTTGCTTTGAGAATTAAAACCCACTACAGCAGTATTTTGTTAATGTTTACGAGATGAAAATGGCACTCTTGGGTGGCAAACCTCTCTAGCTACACAATGCACACCTTTATTGCTTCTACTGTTTCTTTTATGAGAGGCATTTCTAATCCATTGGCTAGGATGCCATATATAAAACTGAACTGTTGGGCTGGTTTATTCGTGTATGGGTTTCCTGACAGTGCAAATGACATACAGCTAATAATAATCAAACCAATTAGCACATGTATAGCACTTTGTATCTTGGAAGCACCATGCAAACGTTAACTAATTAATTCTCACAACACCCCTGTGAGGAAAGGAAGTAATTATCCTGAGCCCCATTTAACACACAGAGAGAGGTTAAAGTGTTATTCTGGTCAGAAAACGTAAACTAAAGGTTGGTATTATGGTGCTCAATGTTTGTGATTTCTCAGTGATATTGCTCTTCAAGAGCCTGGCCTGCAAGCTGGGCTTTTACTCCGGCAGAGGAGAGGGGGCAGCCTGACCGTGGCGGGCTGCACCATCTCACCCTCGCTCCGCTGCCGACTCAGCCAGGGCATGGCCCATGCAGGCTGCACAGTTGGCGACGCGGGCAGACAGGAGACACCCTGCCTCTTGTTACCTCCTCCCTAATATTTTTCCTTCATAAAGTCCTTTTCTTCAGTTCCACTATGTCCTATGTATTTTGTGGTTCCAGTGGGGCCTTTATGCCTGTGGTGGCCTCCCTGAGTGACACTTGCAAACCGCTTTGGATGGTCTCCGAGTGTACAGTGGGGTCCAACACTCAGCCTATGCATCAGGGAGGAACAACAGGCAAATCTTTCTCACTTAGCTCTGAGGACTGAGGAAGAGAAAGAAGCAAAATTATTTCTGACATTAACAGAAATAGATTTGCCTTTTCTATTCTATACATAAGGAACAGGCTTGTTACGTGAGAAGAGGCCATGTTCCTGAAATTCATTTTGGGAACAGAAACAGTTTTAGAATACTTCCTTTCAGTGTAAACAGGTTACTGTCTGACTGCAGAACTAAAATCTGCCTTCTTGCATGTGAGTAAAATAAGCACAAGTATTCATGTAACACAGATTAATTTTGTAAACACATCATACAGAGGCAAAATGTACAATGCAAATTGAGCAGCCCAGGTGTTGAGACGACAGGTTGACAATTACAAGAAATACTCCCAAATTAAAATATATCTACATCAAGAGTAGGTCAGGACTACATATCATTTCACTAGACCTTTCATTTCACTAGCATTACTTCGTAATCCAGCCTGTTATAATTATGGAGTACGGCACACGTAAAGGTTATGTGTTTCCCTACCCATTTTGGAGGACAGACCATTGTGCTGGACGCTGCCTTCAAGAACTTACAAATTAAAAAATACAGAGCAAGAAGTAAAGGACTATAATGAGAACAGGATAATGTGTCTAAAGCCACGCAAAAAGTTAGAGGCAGGCTCCCTGTTTTCTAAACCTGTGCTAACATGGCTTTGAAACTACAAACACACCTGCAGTGGTTGTATTTTTGCTATCTGTAAAGCACAGAAGGTCCAACAGTTAGATACTTTTTTTTTTGTCATTCTAATAAATTGGAAAATTTATTATTGCTACAGTTTTCTACTCTTAGAAAACAATGAGAATAGATAAAGTAATCACAAGGGGTAAAAGAGTAAGGCTTTTCTGAACTTTGCTTTGTTTATGGATTTTTCTGAAGAAGCAACAACTTGTGCAGTATTTTATCTCAGACTTGCAATACTACTTATCATTCAGCTTAAATTTTAAATGCTCTCTTAGAGAGAAGCACACTATCTGACAGATGTAATATCTACATGTAGACCTTTCTAAGAGGTCAAACAAGTTCAGGAATCAAGTCAGACTTTACTTTAGATGAGAATGAAACAATTAGGTATTTCACCTAATTAAGTATTACATATTTGTGAAACAAAATTGATTTTGTAGTGTAGGTGTATCAAGGGAGGTACTTAATGGTAATTAATCGTCTATCATCATTGCCAGAACTTCAATTGTCAACCACAATTATGCATAAATTCCTCTCATTAACACAGACTTAATCACGTAAATCCAACTTAACTTATAACTATGGCAGGGCTACCAGATGGCATAATCCAATAGAAGTGTCTCACAAGTAAACAAATGGACCACAATAATCTCCCATAACATACAACCAATGGGGGTGGGGGTGAGAAACCCAACCAACCCCTCAACTGTTCATTCCCATGATGTTTTCAGTATCTATGAAAGATTTGGTGCTTTATATTCAGCTTCGTTAAGTGAGCCTTGAATCACTCTGATAACTGATGAAAACTTTGGGCAGGGAATCATCTAATAGCCTGGAAACAACACTGTGCCATTCCTAAATCCCTCTTGCCATGGGGTGTTGCTTAGGGAAATAAGGTTTCTTTGGGACACATGAATTTTCCAGGCATCTTTATGTTTCCAGAACCACCTACGAGATCTGCTTCATAGCCACTTCAGACTGACCCATTGTCTCTGTGTCAGACTGGGATCTAGTGTCAGGGTGAATGGGCCAACTCCATTTCCGACTCCGTATTTGCAGCTCTGTGCATTCACTATTTCTGCACTGTCTGTAAAGTCAAGTCATCTGTGCTCTGAAATGTGCTACACTGGACTCCCTTGTTGCTATCTACTTTGACCTGATTGCTAAAATACAAGAAGTTGTATTCCCTATGTAAATCAGTAATTTAATAGCTTTCTGCACAAAATTTTATCTATCTAGTAAGACTACACATTAAAGAGAAAAAAGTCTATATGTATGTTTATATCTATATAAAAAAGTCTATTTCAAATCACTGATTAAGATGGGGTTTATATTTCATAATGAAATGAGTCTACACAACTGCTGTTACGGGAAATGTGTTTAAAATTCATACACTCTCCTTAAAAAAAGCCAAATTAACAGAGAAGAAAGTAACAGAAAGAATCAGGAGCTGCCATATCCAGCTTTCACAGTAATTAATCAGTGAAGTTTGCAATTGAGAAGGAGTGTTGATATTTATTTGAATCTTTTAAATACAGAAAATATTTAAAACTTTATAAAGTTACTAGAACTTAGTAATGTGTTCTGTTTAGTAATCTACATATTATTGATACATATTTCAAGTTAGCGTACGTCTCTAAGTAATGAGTCTGACATAGACTCATATACACATAAAAATTTTAGTAATTAACTAATTAATACACAGCTTCAATAGTTATTTCCACAGCTGGCTTTGCTTTTATGCTAAAGAGTTGCAGCTGCATTTCGACATTTTAACCAATAGGTGGCACCAGGAATTTCTAGAAAATATCTATAAATTTAACACATTTTTTGACTGCAAATTAGATTCCAGGTGATCAGTAGCCAAACTAACAGCTAGATATAATTAATAATTATATAGCAGTAATTGGAGTATGAGCAAGGCATACAAGGAAAAAAAAAATAACAAAAGCTATGAAACTCAAAAACAGATGGAATAACCTGATCAGAGACTGTCAGAATAGATTTACAAGTACTGAATCCTAGCAGCAACAATACAATAACATACAATTTGATACAAATTAGAGAGGCACAAATTAGCAAGACACACATTTCTGTGATATAATTGCACTTCGGTTCAGAAAACAAGATCCCTATAATGTGGCTCAAGCGAGACATTGAAACTTAAAGCACCTTAAATAAAATTTTGGAAAAATAGGTGAATATATGAACATTTGATATGTATGAAAAATTTTAGATCGTGCCAAATCTAAAGGAAAATGAGTGTCTGAAAGGACAGCTCAGAAAGTGTGAAATACACCCAAAAGCTGGCCAACTGTACCTGTGGCCCAGGGAAGGATGCACAAACACCAGTCATAGGACATCCAGACCCACAAAGGCTTGCAATGGTTTGTGCAAAATATGTAAAACAAGAGACAAGGTGCTGCAATGCCAGAGCATATTAAAAGAAAAAAAGGATAATGGGTATTTCTAGCAAAACCTGAAACAGTACCTGATGGAATTTATTGCTGGATCCTAACTGGGATGCTACCACCAAGTCAAGTACTACACCACGTGATAATAAACATATACCCATACACACGCACCCACACACATGCACACACAAACCCAGGTTTTTAACATATTCTTCCTTCCTTTCCTCACTATCGAGACAAATTTTCATATGGAGACTATTACTCACTGGAGACACTTTCCCCAGAAAGGTAGCCAAAATTATTGTTTCCACTATTTTGCTTAAAAGATTAAAAATAAATAAGAAAAGTTGCAAGAAATGGAATGCAGTATGTTATGTGAATCTAGAAAAAGAATTCATTAAAAATGCTTTACAAAACAGCAGATGACATAACAAAGAAAGTTTACTAGAAAGCAAAGCCTTTCCAACAAATGTAGGAATATTTTCCTAAAGACACAAAGATTTATTTTTAAATAAAAGGGTGATGGAAGCTACGGATAATTATTTAGACATTTTTTGAAACTCAAATACTTGCAGTTAATCATAAATTTGGATTTATTCAAACCTGAAGTAAAAATGGTTTACAACTAAATTTTGTTTAAATATTGAGCTACATGACTATGCACTTTTTGGAGGGAACATAGTGCCATCCATTAACAGAATGAAAAGCTTTTTTGTAAGCATTAAGGAGCAATGTAAGGAATAGGATAATGCGAAAAACATATTTTTTGATTTGTCTCCTAAGACTCAAAAAGTCTAGAAGTATAAGTTTGGCATTGTCTCAAAATGTTTTTAAAAATCCTTCCAAAGTGAAATAACAAATCCAGATACTAAAAGCCAAGAATTTGCAAATTTCCAAAACTTCATGGCTTTGACAAATGTAAATATCTAACTGAAAGACTCTACCACTACTTATGGGGCTTCAGTAGACAAAACTGTGAATGGTGGGGAGTAAAAATAAATTATTTCAGCTTTTTAAAACCATCTTATTAAGAAGAAAGTTAGAGACAGATGTTGCTAACATCTATCACAGATGTCTTATACAGGCTTCCAGGAAATAAAATCATAAGAAATATTTATGCCAACACATGCCTATATTTTTTGCATTAAAGAAATCTGAAAGGAGTTTCAGGAAAAATAATTTTATCAACTTTTCTACTGTAAATGTGGAAAATGCAAAGGATCTTTTTTACTCAAAAGGTTGAAAAATTAGTGGCGACAATGTAAATTCTGGAACTGAGGAAACATCCATCAAAATTAAATGGAATTAAACAAGTTGCAGTAGGAAAACAAGGTTGAGATATATTACATTAAGAAACTAACATTTTCTTTTTTAAAGACAATATAAAAAAGGGAGGGAACATCTAATTGTAACTTAAGACAAGAAAATTATTTAATAAAGTTTTAAACAATCCACCTTTGGCATTCAAAGAAGGTAAACCACCAAACCCACTAAAGAGTTTGCAAATTCTTTGGCATGTCATGCCTGACTAGATTTGTTAAGGGACTACATTAAATTAATGAAATAAATAAAAAAAAAAAGCTTCTCACTCTTCTTTTACAGACTCTAGAGGAAGAAGAACCCAGAGCTCTGCTGTTCACTCACCCTTATGGCTGTGCAAATAATTAATTTTTCAGTTCACTAGACACTCACTAGCATAGGGGTAACAGGAAAAAAAAAAAGAAGCAGGAAGCTAAAAGAAATATTTCCAGTCAGATGGAAAAAATTCTTTATGGGGCATTTCTTTACAAAAGAGAAATTAAAAATCTTCTGAGATATCTTTAATCTGAATTTTGGCATCTTTATAGACAGAAGTCTATAAAGATTTTTCAAGCAAAAAATTTTTTCAAGCAAAAAATATTTATTTTGTATCAAGNTGGTGTTTTTATTACCTGGTATCTTTTTATTCACATTCAGTCAAAGGCCTCCAAAGTATTTATGCTTCAGTGTATAATGAAAAAAAAAGAACAAAAAAACAGACTCTAGAGGAAGAAGAACCCAGAGCTCTGCTGTTCACTCACCCTTATGGCTGTGCAAATAATTAATTTTTCAGTTCACTAGACACTCACTAGCATAGGGGTAACAGGAAAAAAAAAAAGAAGCAGGAAGCTAAAAGAAATATTTCCAGTCAGATGGAAAAAATTCTTTATGGGGCATTTCTTTACAAAAGAGAAATTAAAAATCTTCTGAGATATCTTTAATCTGAATTTTGGCATCTTTATAGACAGAAGTCTATAAAGATTTTTCAAGCAAAAAATTTTTTCAAGCAAAAAATATTTATTTTGTATCAAGATGCCAGAACAAGATACTTCAAAGTTTCTCCTTTTCTTCCTATGGAGGAAAAGGAAGGTCCTAAATTAGCTAATGAACAAAACTTTCTCTAGTCTATCATACAATAAAGTCGTGTTACTGAAGGATTTTATGTAAAATCACACCACGAATACTTATGTTTGGCACAAACATCTATATAGCAGCCTACAGGCAGTCTAAAAAATGTGCTTATCTTAAATA
>VYZW01031246.1:7846-24087 GCA_013401315.1 Balaeniceps rex | reverse complement strand
CACAAGTAAAGATCAGCAAGAAAAATCCCACTGGACTTCTTTCAATTTAAGCCAAGCTGTATGTCCCTGAAGTGGTGACTCTCTATATAAAATGCATGCTCCCTGCTATGACTAAGGAAAGGGAGAGCAGGGCACGCCTCCTCATTCAAGCTTGTAGAAAGACTGGGAGAGTTGGGAGAGATGAATGCCAATTAGTTGATATTGTTCCTTGTCTCAACCAATAAGACAGTGAAGGACCTGGAGAACAGCAGATGCAGTCAGACATAAGCACCCTAACATCCCTCCTCCCTGTGCATAGGAGGCTCTGAATTATCATTGCATGTTGCTTCTTCAAGGCTCCCAGTTCTTCCAAAACAAATGCAACGAAGGAACATCTGAAATTGTGATAATTTCCCAGTACTTTGTCCCTTGCCTCCTCTCTTTCTTGTAGCATGGTAGCAAACCATCAAGGACGGGGACTCCTCAAACCAGCACAATCACCACTGAATCTGATCTGCCAAGTCACAGTCTGATAAACCTGAACTAAAAAGCAAACAGTAGGCTGTCTTCTGTTGAATGGAGCATTCCCTGTAGCTTGAGACCTACTTCTGCAAGACTAGAATATAATTTATACTTTCTCATGCCCATGTTGCAGAATCTCCTCTGCAGTTCTTCAGACATTTTTCAACTTCACATTCTTGCATGATAACTAAGGCTTTCTCATATTTTTCAAAAAAACATTCAAAATGCAATAAAGAAAAACATCTTTGTGAGTGTGCAGGTACTGACCAACTTCAATGGTTAAATTATTCTACAAATATCAGCAAAAAGAAGTAATAAAAACACAAAATTACGTAGCAGAGTATTATCTATTATACTATTATTTTGAAGACAGCTGCCATCAAAAGATCTATATCCATAGAGAAAATCAATGCAAACAAAATATATCTAACAAATCTGTATTTTTTTTTTTAATGTCTCTCTTTTCCAATCCCTCCTTTTCCTGCACAATATTCTCAATGTTTGACCATCTCAATCAAATACTATAGGAGAAAATAACATGATACAGAAGTCTCTCTTCTGATCAAATTAGTCTAACATGGATCAGTATGAAACCTCAGTGCATCTGCAATCTCAGAGTCTTCAGTGTCCAGGCATAGAGTAATCTGTGAGAAAGAAGTAATATCTGTTTCTTTGGCACGGAGATTTTCTTTTAGTCAGTCTGTCACTTCCCATTTCAGTTAACAAAATGTTGAATGCAGCTCATCCTTGGACAAATATTACAGCTCTATAGAGTACAAAATGGGAGGAATTGTTTCAGAGTGAAGATTTAATATAAAAACAGATCTGCAAGAAATTCCACAAACTTCAGAAGACAGAGATATATAAATATGAAAACATAACACTATATATACACCTCATTTTTCCATAATCCTTTCAGAAATGCCTAAAATTTATTTTGGAAGAAAAAGCATAATAATAAAAAACACAAAACAAAAATGAAACAAAACAAACAAACAAAAAAATCAACTTGAGCCAATTCAACTTTCTGGCCTTGCAAACAGGCCTTGTTTTTCCTTCTAATCAATGTAAATGTTTACAGTGATCACAGAAGATCTGACTACTAAATTAGTTAAACATTCATCTTGCTAATACAAACATGTATGTTTTCATAATCTAGGGATGCGAGTGTCTTGTGGTCAATACAAAAAACATCTGGATTGATGAGCATTGTGGGTACATACCATACATACATTAACAAAAAGTTAATATTCTGCAAAATTAAGTCCATTTATTCCTTTTTGCATTTTACTGCTTTTACAGCTGTTGGACTTATTTAGCCAGAATTTAAAGTGAGAATGAAGCAATTAATAACCATCTGAGATTCACAGTTCACTGTGTTTGTTACCCAGTTTACATCTGCACTGCCTACTGTTTCAGAGACTCTCACTGAAACCTCTGGGACCTTTGTCAAGGATTAATAACGATACCCATCCTGTGAAAGCTCATACAGCTATTTGATATGTAAAGAGAGGAATGGCTACATATAGAAAAATCAGCAGCATTCCTGTCACACTAAAATTGTTTAAATATGTGAAATTAACCAAAAATGTTTTTCTTTTCTTACTATTCTACCTGGCCCAAAAAAATTTAAAAAAGAAAACAAAACAAAACACCCTTACACTTTTCAACCCATAAGGCAGCTACATCTTTTATGTCACATACTAAGACTTCTTAGACTGTTTTATATCCACCCAAACTTTTTCTGATTTCTGCTGCTATGTGGAAACGCTTTACACTACACATAAAGAAGCGTCGAGGACATACAATTCTCATAATTTAAACAAAAACATCCATCTCTCTTTGATTACAATTTAGTTCTTTCAGAGCTTTCAGCCTTCCTTTGCAGGTTCGGAGACAGGACTGGTATGTAGCACATCCTGCTCTCCCACCGAGTTACAGATGCTCTACCCTTCACTCAGGCACTCCAAACATATACAGGATTCCCCCAATGGGGGTCTGGATGCAGGACTGTGCATTGGATAACACTTTTTTTTTTATTTTGAAGATAGGCATTGACCTCTGGTTTTCTGTGGTTGCTTACGTCAACAAATAAAACCGAAACAAAGTCTGTCTTGTCATGGAATACTACATGAAAGAGTTTAATATACCTTTTTTTCTTAGTTGATTAAAATATTTAACATTAAAAAAAAAATCAGCTATTCACTACCCTAACTTTCCTATCAGAATTCTTTTAAAAACTGAACATGAAATTTTAAGAGCAGTGTACAAAAACATTTCTATCTTAAATAACTCTCATCTTAGAGAGATTTCCACTTGAAACACTTTTTTAGCAGTAATGGAGTTAACTTTGTAAATCTTCCTATCCCCACACAAGAGAGAAAACGTGTCTTAAGTAGCAGAACTCGTTGATGGCATATACAAACATCTACAAATAAAGTTGGGCTTCCATATCTGCATAATTCACAAATGTCAACTAAATCTCTCCAGAAGATATTTAAAGTATAAAGCCAGAATTTTTAGATTACATGACACTTTAAAAGTTCAAATAGCGCATATCTTCTTTCAAATTCCCGAAGTTGTAATATTTCTTATTGATGCACAACATAAAAACTGATTTTCAAGAATAAGGGTCAACATGGCACCACAGCATTATTACAAGGAACTCAATTTAATATTTCAGCCTCTTAATTTTAAGATGCTGCAGTTTTATTAATTTTTTTCCACACTTTAATTTGTTTGATTATTAGGCAAATACCATATCAAAGCAGTGAGACTAAAGAGAAATTTCACGCTCTTGAACTTCAGTAAGGAATGCCCACCAGCAAGAGAGTGAATACAATACAATCTTGAATTTCTAAGGCTCATCTCAGTCCCAAAGAGAGCAGGTAGGCGGTGCTTAGAAAAATACAGATGTCTGGGAAGACTAAGTGCATTATGAGGAGCTTTTATTTCACATGACTATTATTTCCTGATTATAATAGTGTCACATGATATTTTTTCTACATCAGCAGGAAATAACAACACTTTGGGATTTTAACAATCTCTCTGTATGTGTAAAATAAATTAAACATATAGTATTCTGCATTATCTTTCAATGGGATTGTGCTCCGAATGGATATGGATATGATTATAGTATTAGCTTTACCTCCTTTGCATTTAGAACATTTTTTCCCTGCTCACTCTGATAGAATAAAAGAAAAAAAAAGAAAAAAGTATCCTCAATCCACTAAAATAAATACTTCTGTTATATTCTGTTGCTTCAACAATGAATAAAGCAACCATGCAGGTTTATAATATCAATTCACAGGGCTCTTTCTGCTTCAGTGAACTGTTACTGAAAGGTTCAGAACAAAGCTACAGGCAGATCGGACAAAGCTGCTGTAACAGGATTTACATTATACTCAAACCGATAAGACCACATCAGAGAACTGCTCAATCTTCAGTACCTTTGATTAGAATAGCACAAGGACTGTGAGTATTTTGGCTCTGAGCACCTGATCACAGCATCTGTATTACACCTACTAGCTTAAAAGTTGATCTAATCTTACATCGGTAGGATAATTTATGCTTCCTCTTTTTCGTTTCCTCCCTCTCTGTCAAGTGCATTGGGATGGTGATAAAATGGGAACCCAGGAAAGCTATAGTAATGTTGAGCTATCTATTATACACATATAGTTATGAAAAGAAACAAAGTACTTGTATACTAACATTTTTTGAGATCTAAAGTAATTAAAATATTCTATATTCAAATAATTAGTAATAAAAAGTAATAAAAATTCAAATAATTTTTGGTGGAAGGAGGGAGACACAACAAGGAAGATCATACCCCAACGGAAGGCAAACATAATGCTCAATAAATAATTAATTAAATACCGTCAGCTGAAGTCACTGCCATGGATTTCTTACAGGCAAGGAGTTTCTTTGTGCAGACTTAGCTACAGTCACATTTCTGAATACATTTCTGCTTAAAGTAACGGCTACATTTCAATTCCTTCCTTCCTTTTCCCTTAACCACATCTATATTTGCAGTCCACGCTGATTACGCCAGACTACCCCAAAGAATCTTTTTGTTTCATTTTTGCTGTTGACATTCAATAAACATTCAAATACAAACCATTTGTGCATGACAATAAACTCAAGGCTTTAATTAAATAAAGCACAAAAGAAAACAACACAGCATTTACAGAATGTAATGCTACCATTCTAGTGACTAGTGATTACCTGCTACAAGGCTAATCCCTTAAAGTTCCTTGCCCAATGCTGTAGCTAATACAGTTTTTTTGCATCACCAACACTAGCAGACGCTGATTACACCTTTTCTGCCAACTGATACCACATTGTCCATGATCCAGCCTTTTTGACTTAAAACATACTAATACTTGAGCAACAGTTCAAAAATAAGTATAGCAATTAAAATGCACATTGCTTTTTATGTCATAAGCACAATGGCTGAACTCACCAGGGAGGCAGGATAGAAACTGCTCTGCGCCAAGTCTCTGAATTGATTCCTGCTGCTACGAGTGCTGTTTGCCTGAGCATTTTGCACTGCACTGTTGTGATCAGTCACAAGTTTGGGGCTCTTATTACCTCAAGCAAACCTTGGCTTTTGGAAGCACATTTTCTTCCCAGAATGAGACAAAACCTGAAACAGAACTGACTTGTGATATACAAAACGCCTGACTCAGCAAGACAAAAAGCAAACAAAGGAAAGAAACATCTTTACCAAAGTTAGTAGGAATAAAGTGTCTATAGCAACTTTGCTTATTGGAATGAAAAAAAAGAAAAACAAGGCAAAACCAAAACACCAAATACAATAAACTTTAATAATTTGAACATCTCACTAAAAAAAAATACCCCATCACCCAAAATTGAGAAAGCAACATAGTGGAATATTTACAAAAGCCTATACTTGTTAAAACAGTGTATTACACCTATAGCCTGTTGTGCTGGTTTTGGCTGGGGTAGAGTTAATTTTCTTGACAGTGGCTGGTATGGGGCTGTGTTTTGAATTTGTGCTGGAGACAGCATTGATAACACAGAGATGTTTTCGTTATTGCTGAGCAGTGCTTACACAGAGCCAAGGCCTTTTCTGCTTCTCACGCCACCCCACCTGCGAGTAGGCTGGGGGTGCACAAGAAGCTGGGAGGGGACACGGCTGGGACAGCTGACCCCAACTGACCAAAGGGATATTCCACACCATATGACCTCATGCTCAGCATACAAAGCTGGGGGAAGAAGAAGGAGGAAGCGGGGGGGACGTTCGGAGTGATGCTGTTTGTCTTCCCAAGTAACTGTTTATGCATGATGGAGCCCTGCTTTCCTGGAGATGGCTGAACACCTGCTTTGCTTGTGCGCATGGCTTTTGCTTTACGTATTAAACCGTCTTTATCTCAACCCACGAGTTTTCTCACTTTTACCCTTTTGATTCTCTCCCGCATCCCCTCGGGGGGGGAGTGAGTGAGTGGCTGTGTGGTGCTTGGTTGCTGGCTGGGGTTAAGCCACAACACCTGTTAATGGATGTCTTTGTGTCATAAGAAAAAGTGCATTTTTAAGAACATGATACCCATAAATGATGTCACTCTGTATCAAATTGTTTGATTCCTAGTGCTTAGTTGTAAAGAAAAGAGGTGTGCTCTTAAACATGCATGGAAGATGTTCCTGCTTCTGAAAATGGTTTTAATGGCTGTATTCATGAAAACGTGCACACGTGTTCTGGGCAACTTCCACTTAAACTGTAAACTTTGCTTTGGCTGTATGTTCTTTGGCAGCACCTGGTGGAATTTGGATAAAACTACAATAATAATGTAAAAGAAAAGTTACTAAAACTCTAGCACTTTTTGTATAAATACTTCTGATGAAGTTACTTCTTAAACTATTCACAAAGCACAAACTTCAAGTTAACATGAAAATAGATAATTTCTTGTATTTTACAAACCATAGGTGGGTATTTTTGTAATATCATATACCGTATTATGATAACTACAATATCTAGCTTCAGTCTTGAGATTAGTATGCAGCTTGTTTCGCACTATTCTAGTGAAAAAAGAATAGTAAATAAAAATCAAAAAAGCCATCCATTTAATACAACTTAGAGGAAAGAAAAGATTTCATATTTACAATAAATTAACCGTCACTCACACCAACAGATCAAGTAAACTGACATCTCTACACAAAAAAATACAATGAAATAACACACATGTTTTTAAAGACATTTTAGAGAATGTATCTGACCACATTTTGTACTTGGCTCTGTCAATGACTGGTAAAACCTTTCAATTTAGTCATTAGCAGAGAGCAATCATTCAAACCAAACAGAGAACTAGTAGGTAATTAGATATTATCTGCTTGTGGTGCAGAGCTTCTAAAATTATAACATCCTATCAAAAAGTATTCACATGGCGGGGGGAAGGGGACTTCTCCTCAAAGTAATACTATAGGAAGTATTTAGCATAATATGAGCCAGTGGCTGTCAAATTAGTCTCGTTTGAAATACTGTAATTAACAGAAGGGAGCCTAACATACTTATCACAGTTAGCCACTTCTATTCAAATCATGCTGAAGAGTTTTGAAGCCTGGAATTTTTTTTTTTCCCTTTATTTTTTTCCCACTACCAAAGCACTAAAACCCAGCAGCATTTTACCCCAATAATAACTTTCAAAAAGCATTTGTGATTCAATTTATTTCCTCTTTACGCAGGCTAGGAATAAATTAATGAATACTACTGACACAGGTGAGGTGATCTTTTACAGAAGACTTTCAACTTACTAAAATTTATGTTAAAACAAAACACGATGTTAAGTAGTAATTGTACTGATGACCAATATTCACTCTTTTTGTACCAATCTCTTCTATTGAAGAGATTTGGATTCTTACTTTTATAAATGCACTGTCCCCTTCGTAATTTGGCTTTGAGGTGTCAAACATTTTTGTCAGTGTTCAGAAATACAGTGTGAGATTACTTTACATGTTCTGAAATGCCTTGCAGACCATTGCTCATCCTTCCAGTCTATCTTTGATATATTCATTTTACAAACAGGTAATACTTTATGCTGAAAGCTAATCTAAGATGTGAGATGTGTGTCAACAGGTTACTAAAATATTTCTGTGACACAGAGTGTTCTGGCAAGCATAGACATAACACTATCCATTTAAAATTAGGATCTAAACTTTGAACAACAGGACTACTTATATTTTCTCCCATGCTTTTTACCTGAGCACTGTAAAACACTTTACAGACATTAAGAAACTGAACCTCACAAAACCTCTGAGAGGTCTGATGAAGGGTAATGTGTATCACTTAACCCACCACTTAAATGCCACTACCTTTCAGGTGAAGCACAGACACACCAGGACATCCTACAACTGCTTTTGACAGAAAATGAAGGGAAAAACCTGCATCCTGTTAAAAAAATTTCTAAGTTACACCTTCAGTGTCATGGTGTTTGACTGTGATGTCTCATAACCAAAAGCAGATGTGACTTTGGCATCCTGTCATTACTAAGAACCTCAGATAAACCTTTTGGCATGTTTTCTATTCTGTTGGAAAGTTTGCAAAGCTATCATTAACATTAGATGCTTTAATGAATCAAGACAAGACCAGACTAACTTCAGATTTGTGAGCTGGTACTGTGTGTCTGTCCAAAATAAGCCCTGCACAGACTCACGATACGTATTGAGGATACAGTCCAATCTGCACGACTGCATGTTTCCACATGTTTCTGATATTAGAAAAAGATACCTCTTTACATTCTGCAACTCAGAATCTTGCAGATTTGACATAAATACATTTTTCAATGAATGGTTTTAGGCTTTTTTTGTTCTCAGTTTAACTACCTTAAGAAATTTTTTTTTCTAACTTTTCAGTGGCATTATAATCTCTTTTTCTTCTAATAAACAAGATAGATGCAATTTAGATCATGCATATCTTTCGTTTACTTTAGATCTGCTCTCAGGGAAAAGGAAGAAAGGTAGTAGACAAAAGGTCCAGCAACTGGAGTTCAGGATTCAATTTCTTTAAATGCATTTACTTGAAGGCTCTAAAAGCCATGTTATAGTTTAATCTTCCCCAAACCATTCAGTTTCTGCTAGATTTAGCACTTTTGTCCCTTTGTATTCACAGACTTCACATAGCTTCTCCCAGGCTGGCAGGCCAACATATTAGAAATAAAATGCAATTCTGGTATCTGACACTTCAATTTAGCTTCTTCAGTAGCAAAGATCATCAACTGCACTGCTTTCTCCCATGACAGAAGATCACCTAAATATCACTTAACTGATGTGAGCTCTGTTGGTAATGCATACACTGTCTCCCCACTACATTACCACCATGCTGCCTAGAACAAAAATCAATTTTTAATTGACTGGATTATTTGAGGAATGTGGCCCATCCACTGTGCACTGCTGATAGATTCTCCTAGTTTTCCTGTCAGCAAAGACTGTAAAATTTCAAGTGTCTTCAATACAGTAATTCAAGGATTTATCCAGAAGCCATATGAACAGAACAACATCACAGTTTTTTTCAGTACTACCCCTCCATTATTCTCTTTCCTGGCTAGCAAAGTTAGGTCTCTAAACCACAGTACAAACGAAAAAAACACTGACACAGGAAAGATGAGGTTTTCATTGAAATAAAAATTATGAAAAGGATGCAAATGGATAAGGAACACAGAGGACCATAGTGGACTTGAAAAATTCCTTTTAATTTTGGCACTGAAAGTATGGCAGTGGATTATACTGTAGAGTACCAAATCTGCAAGATCCAAGAATAATATGAAATACCTGGCCCCAGTAGCAACCAAAGTACGATTTCTCAGCTAAGTATCATTGCTGTTTTCTTCAGTTATCACTACCGCCTTGAGATATAAACCCAAGCAGTTAAGGCAAAGGGTCGACATTAAAAAGAAACGTTACACAAAATGAAAATACGGAGGTGAGAGGGTATAAAACACTTGACACTTTATCAGTAAATATTGCAGTAAGCAATTTTATGAAACACAGTGTTAGGTATTAATTGACTTTTTTACAGAAATTATCAAAGTTTCTACCACTTCAAGGAGTTTTTCTGACAGGTTAGGTGTATAATTTTACTAACTTTTACCTCTGCCTTTCTTACTGCTCAAAAAAAAGACAACTGCACTGATGTACTAAACAAAAAATTCTAGTCTCGTACTGCAACTTTTTCCAGCATACTCAAGTCCCAAATTCTGCACTGCACTCACATTAGTTTTAATTGACTAATTCTGATCAATGCCAAAAAACAGTACAGTTCCAGAAATCACAAATTTAAGATACTGATTTCTTGCCAGTAAAGACATATATGAAGATACGTTTGGCTTCCTAAGTTTCTGAGTCTCATTTCACAAAGGTCTAAAATACGTATTTTTCTTTAACCGCATGCGTTAGAGTTCGACTAAGTGGTCAGCAGGATGTTATTTTTTCATGTTCTCTGTTCATGACTTCACGAAAGTACCAACATTACTGGCATTTTATAGTAACATTACATAGTAACATTACTGGTGTTTTATGCCATAGTCTGCTGGACCACGTTCCGGCAGGGCAGCTGTATTTCAGGAAGTCAGTCCCTGACCTGGCCCTCTGTCAGGCCGCTGCGCCGCGCTCCTCCCCGCCCAGGGGAGAGGGTACTGCAAAGCAAGCTGGCTGAGGCACTACTGCGTCTTTTGTAGCAGTGGTGCTAGCTCATGCCTGTCTAAAATGTTGGCAAAAACCTGCATCCCCCGAGGTTTCCCGACTGTCTCTTAGGCTGTTATGATTCTCCTATCACTGCTACCAGATCCGTACATTGTTGGATTACCCAAAGTACAAATCTTAGCAAATTAGTTATAGTCATATTTCTACCCAATAAACTAGAACACATGGTTCAGAGGGGGTTTTGTGCTGGCTTTATGAAAGCTGGGAGAAGACAGAAATACCTGATCTTGCATAAAGTTAGAGTGACACAGTAAGAGAATGCTTAATTTGGGTTACACCTGTCAGTACAAAGCAAGCCTGTTGAAGTTTCTATCACATCAGCACCTTGTACCCTGTTAGCATGGCATTTCTGATGCAGTACTAAAAATCCTAAAAGCCAGACTTCCTGGATCATCAAACCATACCCCATATATTTGCTGTCAAAATTCACAGATTCCGGAACTTGATATTCACAGAAAACTCTCCTCCTCCACTTTAACAACAAACACAAACTTTGTTTTTTTCAGAGGTCTATCCACTTTCAAGCTGCTCCGTGAGCTCCAAAAGTAGAAAAGAACAAAGAAAATATTTCAACTGATATTTTTTTGGTTTTATTTCCTAGTGATTCATGGCAGTAACATACCCAAAGCTTAACCAGATGTCAGATAAAAACAATCCACCTTTAAATATGCAAAACAATCCAGGTCTCAATATTTCAGTAATTGTCAATCATTATTCCAAAAGAAGTGTGTATTTAAAACTAAACTTATGCTTTGAAACAAGACAAAAGCATGATTAAAATTACTTCAGAATACCAGTTAAAAACTAGAGTAGACCCTTTCACCTTATGTTTCAGAATCAGGAACATGTTTGTGGTCCAGGTTGAAACGTATATTTCATATGCTACTAATATCCACTTCCAATACATTTCTGTCTTCATCCAAATACTCTTGAACTGCTACAGCCCTAAAAGCATCCTGCATACAATGACTACAGTGTCAGGAACACACAGAATGAGTCTAGGACATAGCAAATTTCTGCTACTGTCTTTTAAATACATTCAAAAAAGTGTTCTGTGACTCTAGAAATACTTTCATACAGACTTGGAATTTCTGTTCTCCAGTTCACATGAAAGTAAAGGACAAGGCTTGTAGCCCAGTGTAGGTGTACTACACTGGTTTTCATAATGTCATGTCAAGAATTAATTCAGCAAAAACAGGAGTCATTGAAATCTACGGTTTCCACAGCCTACACTCACAGAAAAAGTTTCCATCTCACTGATAGGCAGCAAGGAAATCCTCAAATATTTTCTAGATGTCTGCACATCTGCCTTGTCATCCTGCCTACATCCATCTAGCTTCAGAAGCTCAAGGCTTCTGTTCAGCCTACATGATTGCTTCCCATAAGAGTAAAGGAACTATATAGTTAATCACAGATATATATTTGGTTTTGTTAATATAAAACATCAAAATATAACAATAACTGAAATCCTAAATACTTGAATTACCTTCAAGTAATTAACTTGTGATTTACTGGCTTCTTAACAATAGCTGTATTAACTCATCTTCATGATAGGCCTTTCAGTACTGACATTAACTCTGAAAACAAGCTGCTTCGGAAAATGATTTATAAAATAAAGAAACATCAACTTGCTCAACTACTATAAATGACTGGATTTGATCCCTAATGTGAATGACTCTTCAAGTTGCTCTTCCATTAACACTTTGGACTCGTATACCACAGTTCAGCTTTGACAAATCCATAGTGTGGTGGTGTTGTCTGTAGCACTTAAAAGCCAATCCATGCATTTTAGAAGATTATAGTCAAGATCTTGCTCATTTGCTGATCATGATAATTGAAAAATTGGGGATTTTTTTTTCTCTTAATGAGACAACATTTAGCTCATGTATAACTGTGACAGAGTACCCTGGGGATGAGTTCACAATGCAAAAGATTCCAATCTTATTTTAATAAAACCAGCAATAATACATTACTCTTACACAGTACATTCCCTCTATTAATGCTATTTTAGAAATAAAGGAAAAAAAAGTATGGGTTGAAATCAACATTTTCAAAGATTACTTAAATTTCTGCAGATTGATCGGTTTTTCTGAAGCATGTCTCATCTCTTAAAATGAAGTCTCTGTATCTAAAAATCTGGTGTCCAACTGCTGAGACATCTAAGAAAATAGATTTCCCCAGAGATAAGGAAAGCATAGTAAAGCTCATGCTAGAAGCCAGAAGTCCTGATACTTTGGTCTTCTGATAGTTTACGTTTGGACTTCTCATGTTCCTGTGCAACTTCAGCAATTCTGAATTCTGACTTGGTACTATTTTCAGATTAGAAAGCAGCCCTTCAGTAAGTGCCAAAATAAAGCTAGGCTGCATTTGATTTGATGCAGGATTTGGAGTAAAACAGCAGCCTAAAGGTTCCTGCTGTTCCAGGTCACTACAGTGAAACTAGGACTGAACAAGGAACATGCCAGAATACAGCAGATTTATATTCTTAAATCTGAATTCTTCAGATTAAATCTGAATTTTAAAATCAAGTTTATATTCTTTTACATATAAAGCACTTGTATAAAATATTAATATTATTTATAGCTAACAACATAACCTAAGATGGTAAAATAAAGTATCACTGAATCCTCCCTCACCAAACCTTAATACTTTGTCCCTCAGATGAGCACAATTACCCCAAATGAAGAAATGATAACTTCATTAATTTCAGTTATTAGCCAATAACAAACAAAGCTGACTATTGTTGTACTTATTCCCATAAAATCAAGCAGATTATACTGGTGGGCCAATATTATAATCGATGCTTCATAGAGAAGGAAAAAACTGCAGATCAGAAAGGATTTGTCCATCATCGAACAACGATCCAGTGACTGACAGCAGTATTTAAACAACATTGTGTCTGTTAAAATACAACTAGCAGACTTCAGTACTTTTTGTTGTTATCTATATAGGATTTCACCCCAAAAGCTGTCTGTGGTTTCCTATCTACTGGAAGCCATTAATAAATAACCCTTTTTGGTCACCTGTCTTCTACTTTATTCATTTTTGCTTGATTCGTTCTAAAGCATCTTTTTTTTGACTCTTTTGTAGATTACAGGATAGCCTGTCAAGCTGTCTCTTCTAGTGTTTCAAAATCCTAGATGTTGCACAGAGAAAATTTTGAAGACACGTGTCAGCTATTAACAGAATCTTCTGTGCAATTTTTCAGCTGCATATTTTTGTTCTTTGTATTAAGTATTAAACTTACTTTTATTTTACAAATTTCTAAAATGCTACTTCAAACAAATAACAATGGAAAACAGTATCTGCCTCTGGCTACTAGCAGGCTGTACTCTGGCTTTTTAGCTCACACACAGAGATTCCTTCGACCTATTTTACTTACTTCTTATTTACTTGTTTCTGATAGCAAGTTTATGTCCATCCTTGGTTTACAGAGCTGCAATTCCTTCATCACATTCCAAATATGGGTTTTTTTAGCTGCAGTCCCTAACAGCAACACAGTTCCTCTCCTCCCATCATCTTACTTCTTTATACTACAAGCCCTTATGAATTTAATTTACGTATATATACTGGTAAAAATATGTAGTATAACTCAGACATTTATTCTTCTCTGTTTCAAACATTCATTTAATAATGCTAGTCTATTAATCTGATGAATGCTAAGTACAGGACAATGTGCAGACACCTAATTTTACCCAGAGGGAAACAAAACAATTTCCAAAAAGCCATCACTTACTACAGCTCTCTGTTGATATTTCAGAAATGCATTTGTCCCTTGGATATATTCAGAAAGCATTCTACAAGTCTACAAATGCATCTTTTTAATAACAGTACCACATAATTCTTCAGTGCTACACAGAGATGAAAAAGTGCAAATGTTTTATCTATCCCCAAAACAAAGGTAATAAGCCTTTGTCTTTGCTTTTTTTGTGCGTGCTTTAAGCATTTACCTTAATGAGCTTTGTTTCTTTGTACCTCTGGAGATTAGTATTCTGCCCAACAAAACAATTTATTGCCCAAAATGTTACTACTGCTGATAAAATCTTAGCTTCTCCAATACTTCTGGCTTGACAGCTAATACCCTAATGTTTCATTTACAGCTGAACAAAGCAGCTTATCTCTACTAAAAGGGGAATTAGTTAGTAGTAAGAAATAATTTCAATCATCTGTTCTGCTTCCAAAGTAAAGTGATGACTTGTGCATTCTTGCTTCTATCTGATGACAGGTATGTTGCAGTTCTTGGAATACAGAACAGGTCTGTCACATAAGCTTTGTAATTCGTACAATGCAGCTACATGGATTAGGGAAGAGTCAGGTCTTTGCTGTCAAAAAAAATCTGCAATCAGCAGTGTGCAGCAGTCAGCACTTTTACTTTACAGATAGGGCATGGACTCAAGGGAAAAAAAAATCAGTTCTGATCAATAAATAGCTTCATTTTGTATCTGCAACTCTTTGTAATATTCCAACAAGTATATGTATATGTGAAAATCCCTATTAATAATAGAATAGATTTTGTTGACAAAATCATACTTTAAGGTGTGTGCTTTGCAAAAATTGCTTTGATTATCACCTTACTACATAACTATGTAATTATTTATATCTCCAGGAATGAAAATCTGCTAGGATTTTATCTACATATCATATACATCAAATCAGTTCTGGAATTCCTATCTCGAGTAGTTGATATATACTTGGAAATCTCTATGGCAAAGGACAAAGACTGATTTTTGCTTGATGTCTGAATGACCTTCTTATCCCAACATCATTTTTTCATGTTGTTACAGAATAAGGTCACCTGAATACTTCAGGGAAAGCAGCATAACATTCGCCCACACTGTATTTTCTCTGTACATTTTCTCTGCACTAATATTTTTTGTAAGTAGTAATTTATTTTGCACCAAGTTTAAAAGAATTACAGAACTAACTAGAACTGCAGTGCCATTCTTGAGTTCTCTAATATTTGGTTCTTTAATTGGGCACCACAATTTATGAGAGCATAAGAATTACAGTCAATACTTTTAAAATTCAGTATNAATTAAAATAAACCTTCAGAATTAAGTGGAAAGACAGTACATGACAATCTGATGTTAATTTCAACTGGTACATATGTATTTTCCATGTAGTCAGTGATGTATACCACTGATTTAATTCAGATTGATATTCTTAGACACAGTGACCACATTACACATACATGCTGAACTTGCGTTAACACTGCAAAATTTCCATAAGTGTAAGTGAATAAGTTAGGGAAAATGTGGCAATGGTTTTAAGCACCGCACAATAAAACAAATTTTCCATGATNAATCATATCTCATATCCTTACTTTTCAATCACAACTAAGTGTCATAAATCAGTTTAAAAATTAAGTTATAATATACATTACTACTAATGCTATATACATTTATACATTTAATACTAATACTATATACTATTATAAACTAATACTATAAAGGTGTCTGACATTTGTCATCTGTTGTATATCAAACTCGATCTTTCTGCAACATGCATTTCACTGACCGCTTTACCTGCAGTTATATGCTCTTTCCTAGCTCTCAAGAAATGCTAGACCACCTTAGCATTTTTTGTACTCCTCTGTTAGTCCAGGAATCTGATCCAACTTTATATGGCTAAAAGGTCAGTTTGTTCCTCTGCTGTGAGTGGTTAGTTTATGCTACTTCCATGTGTCTTATGTTGGTTATAAAAGGACTGAATGGGCTAAGCAGCCTTTTTTACTGAGAGATGTATTTCTCAAAAAAAATTGTGATATTACAGAGGATAGTATTACATGCTGATTTACCCAAAAAAACATTTACTAGAACCTGAATTTATACTTTAACTGAGCTTAACAATGAAAATCTTAAATGCTTACTTGACTGCTGCACCACATGGCAAATTCTGCATGACTGCCCAAGGGAAAGTCAAGATTAATCAAAAGGTTGTGATTAGAGATGAAGTAACAATCATTTTACACATATTTATCTGGGAACCCAATAGTATCCAGTTAAATGCTGGTAAACTCCAGCAACGTG
>VYZW01031245.1:86952-102125 GCA_013401315.1 Balaeniceps rex | reverse complement strand
TTTTTTTTTTTTTTTTTTTTAACTACAAGGTTTCAAGTCTATGGCACTGCTGCTTCTTGACAATATATTTCAAAAAGTCTTCCTTCTTTTCCCTACTATTCACAATATTTGTTTCTGCTTCAGTGTACAAATACTTCTTTCATGGAAAGCAAATACTACTTCCTTCCCCATTCTATTCACTCAATTATTTGCAAGGACTGACTTGCTGTGTTAATTGTGGGGAGGGATTTCTTTCAGAATAATTAAATAATTAGGGAGGATTTACAGACATTTTTGCACCCTAAATTTCACAGTGCATACGTGCACTTCATGAGCTTTCAAATCATGATGTTCTTTCAAAGCATTATAAACAAATACCATTAAGTTTTCTGGTACTTGGGTGATAACTAAAGAGTTAAGTTTAAAAATTTCACACAGTTTTGTGTCCATTTTTAAAAACAGAAAAAAAGGAAAACATTGCAAAATAGCTGCAATATTTCATGGCTTAGAACCCCTTAAGAAAGCAAAAGCAACATCCCCAGAAAAGGACATTGTACATAACCTCATGTGAAAGTAACTTAAAAGAAAGCACAATCATTTCCGCTGTGATGCTATAACATTCCTCACAAACCTTTTATTTTTAGAAGTTTTTGCTGTAGCTGCACTCGTCTGCTCCAACCTAGAGACTAACTTCTCAAATTCCAGCAAGGGAAGTTACACGTTTCATTCATTCAAGATTTTAAGATATATCTTCCTTCATTTCAATGTTTCAAGAAACAGCACTAAAAATCAAAAAACAGTAAAGTTCCTCTAAAATTGTTTTGTTTGTTTGTTTATAAACCAGAAGACTCACTAGCCATGGCTTGGATATACAGTTACTGTAGTGAAAGATTCTTCATTAAATGAACTCACAGTAATAAACTGCTCTCAAATCAGTCCAGCTGTTCCGCTTGGGAACCAAACCAGCATACTACAAATATTTATGAAATTTCACGGTTACCCATGCTGTCCATGTCTCACATTCAGTGACTTTGTTTTGCTTTTTAAAATAAAACGTATTCACCAAGCATAAGATAGATGCAACACTAGCACACACACACAAAAAAAAAAAAAANAAACAAAAAAAAAAAAAAAAAAAAAAAAAAAAAATCAGTCTGCTCTGCTAGGAACAAGGACAGGATAAGCAATATAGGTCAGTAAATGTTGTGACCTTTTTGAGAACCCCTAATAATTAATAAAAATGCACAATGAAAGAGATTGAAAATTTTCATTGTCAAAAAGACTGCATAAAGAGTAACATAAGCATCATAGACAAACTCACCACAAAGGAGACATAGCTGCATCTGCACGAATTAGACACATGATAGTTTAAGACGCTCCCGCATACCAATAAGGAGAGGTACTCTGTCCCTTCAAAGAAATGGTAACTTGTACTGTGAGCTAGACGCAGTTCTTGCAAAACTTACTATAGAAGCAGTTGTGCTGCGGTGAAAATCCAAGTTTCCACAAGAATTATTTAATAAGGAAAACCTCAAACGATCAAACTGTGCAACCCTATAAAGAGATTGCTTTTGAAAAACAGTTTAACCTTTAATTACTAACAATAAAAGGAAATTAAAAAAATAGAGAACCCTTGAGGAAAAAGACTCAGCATGTGATAAGCATCGAGTTTAATGAAAACCCTATTGCAAACAGCGGTAGGATATCTCCTCCCCTACTAACTGATTCAAATCACGTACAGTCCTCCCCACGGTCAGCTCCAAATGGAGCCGGACTTCTACAGGCTTTGTTGTCAATATGTATTGTAACACTAAAGTATTTTGCATGAATAAACCCCCACTATTTGTTGAATTCATTCACTAGCTCTGGTAAATCAGATAAAAAGTAAATAATCATTAATATGATGAAATAAGAAGGCTTTCCCAGATTGCTAAAGATACACATCATCAATCTGTGAGAAATTCTGATGCATATTAGTTATCTTTAAGAAAAAAGTTGGATCTATTTGCTTTTTTTTTTTTTTTTTTTTTTTTTTTTTTAAATTTCATAGTGCCACTTTGTTTCCCAGAGAAAGATCCAAGTTTGTGCAAAGCCAGCAGTGCAAGGTAATGTTCTTCCCTTTAATTCTTTGCTCCTCCAAATAACTACCATCTTTTCAGAAAGCCCAATTAGTTTATGGTGTTAGCTCACACACTTCAGCGGCTCACACACTACATAAGATGTACAGGGTTCAACGCATTGAGTTTTTGGTATCACAGGCTGGGACCCTGCCGCCACACATGCGTGTGTACACACGCGCCCCCTGCCACGGTGTTAATCCGCTCTGGATTTTGCTTCATTAAAATTAAAACAGCTGTAGAGTAACAACTTCATTTCTCTCATGCAAATATTTTTACAACATATAAAACGACGCCAACTTCTAAATTTCCTTCAATTTCACGAAGTTTAGCTCCTCAGATATTCTACTGCGTTATTTCTTGACTATCATATAGCATTACATCTTGATTATCAAAACAGCATCATCAATACAGTCACTATCTTTTCTTTCTGCTCCTCGATTTCAGATACTGTGGCATATTCTGGTACTGCAGAGGCAAACCTAGTTAGCGTCTTCAAATTTACAAAAGCCTTGTAATGCAAAAGTACCGCACCAAACGCCCGACTGAGGCGACAAGAAATTTTAAAATTTCAGCAACCTTCACTTGGAAACGGTTCCGATCGTGATAAAAATACCTAAGCCAGACCTTTTAACTCCTCATGCGCTGCGAGGGAACCTAGAGTACGTACAGGAGGACTTTCGGGAGCCGAAGGAGCCCCTCACATCCCAGCACGTCATCGAACCCGCTGCCCCGCACGCAAACCCAGGCGCTCAACAGCGGAGAGAATAAAAACAAACGGGCGTGCTTACACGTTCGCGACGCCACAGCGCCTTACCCGTCATCGTTAGGGTCCCTGGCATTTCTTCAGCGACACCGACCACGGGAGACTTCCTTCTCATGCTACCAGGTTCCTCCTCCGCCCGTGGCGGGGGATNAACTTTCGCTTCAAGTATTTCCCACCCCCCCCCGCCTCTGAAGAGAGGAGATGCCGGCTCTGCAGGAAGGGACAGCCGCTTCCTAAACAACAGACCACTCAGTTCCCGCTTTTGTAATGCCTTCTTGATGCAGTTTGCCACAAAGTATCCAGGCCAAACCTCAATAGGTGCTAGTTAAAAGCCCGAAGTAGTTTACACCTCAAAGAAACAAAAAAAAAAACCACCCCACCCATACAAAACTTTTGTTTCTCCATACTGAAACATTTGCTCCTTTACCTATTAACAGTCACCCAGGGGTTGTTTTTTTGTTGTTGTTGTCGTTTTGTTTTCCTTTGTTTAGGTTTTTTGAATTGGAATTCTCTACAACCTAATTACATTATAAATTGTCTCAAATTCAGCTCTTAAGCGTTTCAGAAAGGTATTACTCTGGATGCTTGTAGTAGAGTAATGTAATGCTCCAGCAGCTCTTACTGCTAGTAAAAAGGGCTGCAATACGATGAAATAAAATGTAAAGGATCAGTATCTGATATAGGTGACCTCCTGTTAGAGGAACAATACTTCTATGGATTATGTTGGATATCTCCAAAGTTCGGATGATGCACAGATACTTGGGCCAGCCGTTCACAGCCTTTGTCTGTGGCTCTGATTGCCAGCACCAACCTCCCAGTTAATTTACCAGACTTCCCACTTAATTTAATCTGATAGTGGCAACTTTGATGAGTCTGGATCATCTCTCAAATAGTCTTCTGAATGTGACATTCAAATAATGACAACACAAACAAACCAACCAACCCCCCAAAAAACCCCTTCAATCATAAACATTCCTTTACTGTAGGCAATTACCTGTGTTGCCTCAGTGCTTGGTGTCATGATGCTTTATTTCTGATTTTATAGTCTTTGCAAACAAGAGAAACAAAGAATGAGTGGGGAACGTGAAGAACTGTGGTGCTAAAATGATATATTTCTCTATGTGGGAAGATTTCTCTGCATGGAGCGTTTAAGAGACACCTCTTCCCCACCTTTATTCAGTTGCCTAAAGACACGTGGACCAGACTCTGCAAGATCCAGGGGGTGGATATAAACAGTTATGAATATCTGAATGCAGTCTTTGCTTGAAGAACTACCTTTTCAATGCTTGACCAGACAGGTTTTATTTGTCCCTACGGATGATGTCATTTTCAGCCATTGTTACCAGAAAATACAGACTGCATTGCCTCCATAAAGGGCTTTTTTACTTTGAGAGCAAACCCATAGAATTGTTTTCCCTTTCACATAAACTATGCTACCATGCAGGCTTGGTTCCACTGACAATGGTAAAATAAATCCTGATTAAGACAGCAACATCACACAGCCACATGAGAGATGATTATCAAAGAAAGCAAAAGACTTTTCAGGCAATCTACTCACGTACGAATTCCTAATGCTATCTACGTCCACAACACATCATGCATTTGGTCACATGTAACTATCAGCATTCCAAGGGAGCTTCTCGCCTCTTCTTCATTACACATCCTAGGAACGCAATGTCTGTACAACTGAAGCTACAACCCAGAACTATTCAACAAGAACAACAATCTCTGACTATTAACTTGAAATTCATGCCCTTTTAAAGGCCTTCTCTGTTCCTTGATCCAGAAGCTGGATACCAATATGAAATCTTCCGACACTTCTTCAAATCATCGGGTATTTTCTCTTCCTTCATGACTCTGTTTAACGAGTATCCTCTCTCCATCCCCATCCACTTAAGAGTAACATTTTAAAGAGAAGCAGTGTTTATCATGAGTGAAAGATAAAACATGTTGCATCCCATTGACAGTGCCAATAAGCCCCTACCAATATGATTAAAAAAAAAAAGCACAAAAGCTCAGCATAAAATATGGCAACCTTCCATTGGGATAATAGTGCTATGGCAATTAATCTGAAGGCACGGCAAAGAATTACCTTTACTAGAAGTCAAATCCCAAAGTACACTAAGGGCTACACAAACGCCTTAAGCTGCTCTTCAGGCTGACACTGAAGAATGTGCTCCATCCTACCCTCTCCCCACCCCTCTCCTGCTCTCTCACACCAGTGTTAGTTGCCTGCTCTGACTGAAAACTACCCCTCCCTCTTGCCACTCCTGCCAAAAAGGTCAGCGTGCAGTGGGATTGCCGAAGCGGGTCTCTCACCGCATGGCTGCAAACGGGAGCAGAGGGAAGGGGACAGCAACAAGAGGCTGATGGGGGCAGGAGAGGTGGGCTGCCACTTTGCACAGGAGAAAGAGCAGCACATTTCTGACCACACAGCGGGGCAAGAAAGAGATTCCCAGGACAGAGCAGACAGGGGTGCCTACGATGAGAAAGGTTTTGTGGTCAAAATGCAAATCTGATGAAAAACAGTAGGAAAGGGAATTTTAATCAAGGTAGAGCCAATGGATCAGCAGCCTGTCCCTTCCTGCGAGTTCAAAATAGTTTATTATCATTAATATCACTAATGAATGAACATAAAAAGATTTCTGCCCTGTGAAGGAAGAGACAGGCCTATGCAGCGGAAACTCCTAGTGGAAGTGGAAACTGAGCTGTTCCTTCAGGTGAATGGTGGAGAGATGGCCAGCAGGCGAGCAGAGGCACCGCAGGGTGCACTGAGAGCAGGGAACCACCCCTAAGGGGGAGCGGGCAGCATCCCTCACCACCGACACTGACAGCTTCAACCCATGACCCATTTGTTATCTGAACTCTGCTATAGAGAAAACGTGTCCCAACAAAACAATGACCTAGAAGAAGCACTTGAGCAACCAAGAGATCACTTGAGTAACTACCTGTTCACTAGGAGACAGCTAGTTGAGCCCCATTTCAACTTCTCACTCCATTTAGCATCCAGGCCTCTATGATCTGCCCACTGAACACAGGTTTTTACTTACCATTTGTTCCAGCAGCCTCTGCTTGCTCTCCAGGTGGTTCTTGGAGGGGTGAAGCCACCTCTGGCTGCTGCCCATCCAGCTCTTGAGGTGCAGTAACAGCTCCTGGCTGCTGTGGCTCCTGTGGTGGGGCATCATGCTCCAAACTGTCTTCATTAACATCAGGTACTGGTAAACTTGCATCTAAAACCTGCATGGTCAAGTATTGGTTGAAGGATGGCAGGGAAGGAGAAAGGGGGAAGGTACATCAGTATTAGGCCAGGTTTTTTTCCCACAGAATATTGTTCTTTCATTCTCATTTTGCATATATACATGCAAGCATTTTGGGAAATAAATACTTCTGTGCTTCTGTGTAATATTCCTCCTTTTCAAAATTATTAGCTTTAATAAACCAAGGTACTCCTGTGAGGGAAAAAAATCAATACATAATCTGGGACTATTTATTTTACTGTTCTCCCGCATGAAATATGTGGAAGCAGCAAGTCTTACAGACAATGGCCTATAACCTTGTGTAGAAATTGGTTTCTAGCATGAAGGAAAACTCCAGGATAATGCAGATCTAGCTGATGGAAAGTTATTTTTCATTCTTCAAAATGTCTGGCACAACTGCTTTGACATATGCATGAATCCTGGCTACATTACAGCCTTTGGTATCACTCCTCTGCTGATGTGCTTATCTTATCATCATAAACAATACAACTACAAAGAAATTGAACTGTTCAGGACAGAAAGCAGAATATAGATATATACAAATCCCATGAGGAAATTCAGTGAAACTGGGATTAAAACTAGAATTTTTGGGCCTCAGTTATTAGGCAGAGATTATTCTTACAGGGCGGGGAGGGGGAAGCTTTGCAATTCTTCGGGACTCTGCACTATAATATTTGAATTTTTTTCTAGCTCTGCAAATACATGTAAAAAAATATCTCTTTTTCAGCTTCCACATTTGATATATTTTAATTATTTTCAGAATTTGTATTGGCTTGCCATATAACAAGGAAGATACTTTTTAAATAAAAATATGCTTCTAAAAGTATCAAGTGTGTTGTGGTCATTAAAAAATACTTCCTTACCCTTTAATTATTTGTTTAATTAACTAGCCTTCCAACCCATTGTATTACCTTCCAACAGAAGCCATTTCAACTAATTAACCATGTCTTAAATCTCTATTCCTGAAGCGTAGGTTTAGAGTTCCTCTGGTAGAACAGCAAACCTTAATTACATATCATTGTCTTATTACTCAGCTCTACTCCCAAAATACTGCCATTGCAGCCCTGTTAATTAAGCGAAGGAACCACAGATACATCCCATCTTTCAGTGTAATGTAACATCCAAACGCTTGAAGCGCCAAACTGGGATCAGAAAGATGCCACACTCCTGACCATTCTCTTCCAAAACCCACTAAAACAAGCTTTTGAAGGGGGGGATCCATTTATTTGTTTTTATTAGCAATTAGCTCGCTGCAACAGAATTTCAAATCAACGTACAAAGCGCTGGGCAAACAGCTTTCCTCTTATCATTCAATCCCCTTTTCATGCGCCAGGCGGGATCCGAGAGAAGCGCCGTACCCCTGCTTCCACAGGCAACAAAGTGTGCGTTCGGGTTCCCAATTTTCAGTTCAGAAGCCCTTAATTAAGCCAAATTGTTTCCACCTGGCGTTGCTGCGCTCCTCAGAGCTGCCTTTCACAGCCGCATAATCCACCTCACGAAAAAGGACCCCATTCTGCTCTACTGCCAATACCACAGATGGAATAATTTGGCTTCAGAGTTTTCACATGCTGAGACCAGATATTAAATAGAAGAAATACGGAGTGGCTCAACACTCAGATTACATTCCCGCTTCTCACATCATCCTTCTCATAAATCTAAAACACAGGAACTCGGGAGGAATAAAAATGCCACACCGTGAACAAAGGCATGTAAACTCTGGGAAGCTCTTCTGCCGTTGCACACAGCATTAACTGTGTAGCATTACTGTAATGGTAGTAACGGATTAAAGACTAGCAACAAATAGACACAGAAAGTAACAACCTAACTCTTAAAGGCCTTTGAGAGTCTTCAATACAACTTATTAAAGGACTATCAGTATTTTTTTAATAATGAATTTTACTCATTCATTCTTGTAAGACAGCTGCTAGTCCCGCAAACACAAGGACAACCTTAACTCTACTGGCTCTAAGGGCACTTGGCTATCTGAAGATAAATCCATGGATGGGTATTTCAAGATGACACCCTCAGAATTAGCACTAACAATTCTTTGAAGTCACAAGGAAGGCAACAGCACCGAATATCTTGGCACTCCTCACTTTATTCAAAAGATTTCCCTGCCTTTCTTTCCAAACCTCCCCCAGTCAGCAAACCATTTTAAAGCCCGAGTCATATGCGTAGACATAGATGTAGAGACACGCAAAGCCTACCATTTGCCTAAGTGCCTAATACGGCACCTGTGGACTCTGTAGGGAACCAGGGTACAAAGGGACTGGGTACCCCGATGCAGTACAACTCGTCTGCTTTTCAAATTGAGTGTTACGACAAAATATTAACTATGGTAATACTTAATATTCCCCCAGCTCCGCATTTACTCTACAGTCGTGATGCATTCAGGAAGACAGTGAGTGTATATCATGCCAAAGATTTGTGACCAAAGTTTGGAAGTCACTGGATCGAGCAGATAACCCTTTGGATCTGTAAAATGCTGCGATACATTTAATTCTGTTCTTCATACTGGAAGGTAAAAACATTACTAAATGTAAGACTATACTACCTGGTAGTAAAAACTGCTTATAATCATAATCCCTGTTCACTCTTCACATAAATTCAGTTTTGAAAGCAGGACCCATCAGTCACAACTGAGTAAAAGTGTAAATACATAAATAATCTCAGTATTTTCAAATTTGATGAGACCTGCAGTATAACCCTACCCTGCCAGGGAATAGGGACCTTTTTACCCCAGTCTCTTGGGAAAAAGTTTGATGTGATTCTTCGCCATAGGAAGGCAAATTTAGATTTTCCAAACAAGTGCTCTGCTTTAAATAATTGAATAATCAAAACTAATAAAACAATAGTATTTTTCACAAATTAAAATGCATGCAAAGGAGAAGAAATATGCATCTTTGGGGAGGTTGTCACGTGAAGGCAGATACAACAGCATCATCAGTTTTTAAAAAAAAAAAAGTTTTCTGTTCTGAGAAAAGTTGCTCAGGCTCTTTATGGGGGTCAGTGCAGTCTGTCCCACTGCATTAGTCCTCAAAAGAAACTAATTTCAATTTTCACCCACATTACCTGCTTCATTTCTCTGAAGGGATCTAAACCACAGTTTAGGGCAATTATGTCTAATTTAGTAAGCCGTGTTCTTAATTCCATTGAGAATAATAGTAAAGCTTAGACAAATATAAAGTCAGAGTTTAGAGAGGTAGGTGAAAACCTTAAAGACAAAATTAACGGTATTAGGAATCTCATTATTCAGCTCTGTGCATTTATCTACAGGTAATGAGACATTACAGTTGGCAGGTTTCTGTGGCACACATTCATCGCTCTCCTTTGATTATTAATTAATTTATGAATGTGTTGTCTCATAAATGCAGGAGAAACCGAAGAGAACTGGTTATCCAGCTCACTGATCCTTCAGCTCCTTCATTCCCAAAACAAAGGGCCATCAGTGAAGCAACACTTGAGCTTCTGTCATGCCACTACTATACATCATGTACGTATTTTTTACAGATTTCCCTCGTATCCACCACAAAGGTGGAAGCAGAGGGCGAACACACAGCTAACGAGACTAAAATGCATAGGGCTTGTCACCCACGTCACTAACCGACAGCAGCTACTGCTCCATTTTGCATATAGCCTTAGGTCCAATTGTTTGACCCCAATAAATGCATACAAAATTTAAAATGTATAAAGAAAACTAACGCCAAGATTTACATGTGATATGGATGAACAGCAGGCCCCTGATCTCTCACTGTACGTTAGCACACGCTTCATCCCTGCGCTGTTCTGGAGGGGCTAGCAGCACCCAGCTTCTTCCCCCACCAGCAATCACCATCATTCCCAACATTCCTTGTACCAGACCCAAATCATTCCAGGGATTCCTCACACCAGGCCCAAATGCACCAGAGTTAATTTTGCCTCATTCTGTTAATCCTGCTACACTGATTCTACATTAGATTACTAAAATAGCCAGATCCAGCTGTCTGAACAACTGAGCAAACTAATATAATGGTCTCTAATATTTTTCCTGAAGTTTGATTTGAAACTGTGGGAAAGCTTGCAGCACTGTTGGTCTGCTCTTAACACACACTGCTTCATTAAAAAGATCTTCAAACACCAACATTTGGAAAAAAAACCCTGAATTTAGGTCATTCCAACTCTTTGTTCACAGCAGTTTGTCTTGTTTTGCGTTAGCTAAGGCATTAGAAGTTCGTGGGACGTTGCAAATTCCAGGTGGAGAAAACATAAGGCCCATACTCTAAGGCACTTACCAGCATACTTAATTTCAGTACCTTATTTCTCGGTAACATCTGCAGACAAAGCCAAGAGCCTTCTCCCTACCTTTCATTCCCTCAGATCTATCCTCTTCTGTCCTAACTCCTGGCCTGACTTCATTGTGACACTTCCTTATGGATGACTACCCTCAAAATCCACATGGCTAAAACAAAACCAACAGTTTTGCAACCTGTGAGGGAAGCATTACTCCCAGCCTGTCATTCTGGTCCACACCTTAAGCCTGATCCAACCTGAGCTCCTTCCCAGGTCTCACATCTTTCAGCTCCTTCTGCATAGCAGTCCTCAGACACCACCTTACCTAAACATTCACACAGGTACAGCTTATCCAGATGCTGAGGATCAGTTAGAACAGGGACTGAGCACAAAGCAAGTTACTCTCCTTTCAGCAATGACAACCACGGCTTGCATTTCCAACCAGAAGGACTTTCAAAGACCCGACACTCCTCTTTGCATCTCTTTAGCCTCTATCACATCAAACACAAGCTAATTGCCTTGGCTTTCAAAGTGCCCGGACACTCCCGCTACCACCTCCCTCTTATCTCCTATATGATTAGGGGTTATTTCACGCTTTTGGTGGATCCATGACACCAATTTCCATTGTGCATTTTTTCAATTAAGCATTTTAATGCTTTCTCCCCAGCCACCCCACAGGCATGGGCGGACCTCCAAACCTTATCACCCAACTACATCAGCCTCTTCCTTCCCAGTCGGAAGAGAAGTACTTAAAGGGAATCAGACCCTGTTGAACCAGGAGAACCCTACAGCCTCATCATTCAGACCAAATGCCTCAAACCTGGGCTCTCAGAGACACGGTCTAGGGACTTTCCTCTGGCACTCGATTAAGCTTAGTTTTACCATCGCTAATGTAGTACTTTCAGGCTGACTCAGCTCCCTCCCCAGAACGCAGTTGTTTAAACAGCAGATGTAAGTCTGTCCCAGCTGTTATTTGTCAGGCACTCAGACAATAAGACACTCTGACATCTCAGCTGGTAACCTCTTTAGAAGAGACAGTTCCAAATATTTACTGTCTAGCAGACACTTGCTCTCATTACAACGCAGGTAGCGTAATCAAGTTACTACTCAGAAATGGGAACCATCCTGAAAACACTGTTTGAATGACCCCCTGCTCTTGAGTGGGGGCCCTTGCATGACAGCAAGCCAGGAACCCACCACACGACATTTTAAAGCCATCAATTTCCATAAAAGATCACCTCTGCCAAACCTAGACTTTGCTGCAAGAATAGCTTATAAGCATGCTGGTATTTTTTAAAAGTTTCCCTATGCCATTTAAGGTAGCTGTTCCAACACAGCTCTGCTCCCTCAGCAGGGCCACAAAAAGAAACCTGTATTAAAACTGGTACCTTGGGCTGCTAAATAAAATAAAAGCGGGAGGGGTGATTGCAATTGCTTTAGCTGAGATGTTGGTAGGATGACGCAGCTCTCCTTGCATCACCCACGTGGCTTGTAGCCGCTTTCCGTCCCATGGGACCTCAGAGGGCACCAAGCTGGCATCTTTTTCCAGTCTCCCTGATGCTCAGCATCCAAATAGGAAGTTGGGCGAGAGGCTTGTCATTGCTATGAACAGAGAGGGAGCTCACAAGATGGAGGTGCCCAAACCAATCTAGCCATGTGATGCCACCAACAGAAGTGTCACCCAGCTCCCTGCCCAGTCCCGGTCACAAGGTCCTGCCTGCTCCCCTGCACCTGCTGCCCAAGTCCCAGAAGCCAACACATCTTGCTAAATCATCAGAGAACAACCTTGCCAAAGAAGCTGAACAGCTTTCTAGGGGGTTAGCTCCTTGAACAAGCTTGCCCAGGGAGGGAAGCTGCAGGTGCCCCAGGGAAGAGGCAGGAGCACAGTATCCATCCCATCAGACACCTCAAAGCTTTTGTCAGTCTGGAACACTTGAGGTTTGCCTGGTCTCTTCTGAGACTACAAAGATCTTGTTCCTGCTTCTAGCACTATTATTATTGAAATCTGTAAATCCTTCTCAGGCCAAGCTTCAGGCCTCTGTGCTGCTCAGGGCAGTCTGATGAGGAGGTTTCACAAGCAGACAGGGTCTACCAGCTCACTGCCACCAACAGGGAAAGTTTTTTTTCATTTCCCCCCCTGCCCTGCTGCAGATGCTTGCCTCGTCCTGGCTCCGGGTCTCACCAGGGCATTGTAGGAATCAAATGAACTCACTAACATATCAGGCAACTGGTCCAGCAAAAAAAACATCCACTGTTTCCTGAAGGGTTAGCGAGTTTAACCTGCTTACGGAAAGGCAAGGTGAGGACCAGAGACAGTGCGAGGTGGGACTGCATCATCTGGGGCAAGACAGAGAAGAGGGATAGGGAAGAAAAGGAGGGGGGAAAGAGTATTGCTGCTCAAACAGCAAGGAGATAACTCCATCAGATAGATCAGCTTTCTGTGGGACCACACCCCGCCCCTTGATTTCAACAGGACTTTGGGTGTTGATCCACAAATGCCATGAATTCAGTTCAGGCATGTGAATGGATAAGTTCCTCCAGGGTCTGTTGCGCTCCCCTGCAGAGGGGGCTTCCCGCAGTGGGGTGGCTGTGCAAGATAAGGAGCAGCTCATCCACTGCCAGAGTTTAAGTTTTGTCTGCTACCATAAAACACCCCACCAGTTTCAAGTCCCATTAACATGCTGGGCTGGAAACTCTGGAGCTGCTTCATGCGTAATTCACCAGCAATGTGTGAAAGGATGGGGTGAACAGCTGAGGTCCTAACCCTTTGAGCCCACATTTAACCTGCAGTTCTTGCGAGCCAACACCCAAAGGCTCCTAAATATCTCTCGCACTGTAGATCAAGTGCTTTACAGGGTCTCTGACATCTCCTGGGCTGTAGAAGTGAGAAACACTTCCAGAAACTAAGACACCTCAAAAGCTGGTATCTGGCCAAAGAGTCACATGTGAACAACAAAACAGCTTAAAGACTATAAATTGGGCCCTTTCTAGAAGAAGAGGCAAAGAGGTTTTTCATCTTGTACAAAATACAACTACGCCACGAAAGAAACTTGCTAAATATTTTGAGGAATTTCAAGTGAGAAAAAAGCACAACTGCTGTGAGATTTTATAACCTATACTAGACTAGATGCCTAGACAATTTATTTGTGATTGACTTGCCAAGGCTCACTCAAGTTGGATTCCATTAAAGTCAGTTTTCAAAGTTTTTCTTCTAAAAGAGGGGGTTGTGATAAGCGTTTTAATTTGGAAAGCGCAAGAAAGACGACCATCTTTCAAAACGTCCCCAGTGTATCTTCTGCAAACAACTTAGTTCTTTGACAGATTTCTCCAGGGGCATTGCAGGATCTGGTAATTTTCAAATTCAAAGGGTTGAAAGGAATAATGATGAAAAATTGTGTCACAAACCTGCACAAAACTACCTTACTGTAGTAAGAACAGACTAAATGAAATTAAAAAAAAGTATGACTAAACTTCATTAAAACTTATTTTTCTTTTTATTTAATGTAATGGAAGGCAAAAATAGTCATTTTAGAAGAACAGCAGCAATATAACTTCTTACAGCAGTGAAATGATAAAAGAACTTCTGCACCTTTAAACAGTTCTACCTAAATAACAAGGTAAAAATCTATTAGAAAACATTTTTCCTAAAGTGTAGAAGACACAAAAACACAGTATTAATAATAATCTGCATTTGAGAATAGCATCAATGGCATTCTCTTTTTTGGGGGTCTTAGTTCCCATAACTGGATAAATATGGCTATGAATGGTATATCCCTTCTTGAAAGTCACACTATCTTCACTTTAAAAAAAAAAAAACAGTAGTCAAATGCTTGCCCTCTGTAAATTCACTCGTGTCTAAATTTCAGCATCTGAATTCTAAATTGCCCAACGCAACTGCTAAATATTTTGTTAACCAACACCAATCCCTAAAGCTTATTTGGTTAAAAAGAAAATAAAATAAATCTCAGTTAATTTAAACTTCATTCTCAGTGTGGTTTTCAAATCTGTCAAAACATGCACAAGGAGGTCTAGTGGCAGCCAGGAACTATGGGAAATTCAACTTGAAAGTTAAATCTGAACCACAAGGTCAAAGAAACAAAGTCATAACTAGTTCTCAAGCTCTAACACACCCACACACCAGCTACAGAAACTTCTGAGTAACCCTGCTCTGAGGACCCAAACTCTGAAGAGCCTAAAGAAGGGGATCTCGGTATAACGTGGTATTCTTTCTCTGCTAACAAACTAACGTCTAACCCCAAAGCAACGCTATGTAAACACGTAGATGCACATAACCTCCCTTTCAGTCCCAGAATCCCCTAAAAGCGCCTATTCCAGGGGGATAAATGGCTTCATTCATAATCTATTTTTAAACACCAGACAAGTTTTAAAAGAATTTCTTTCAATTCTTCAACGTCTTTATTAAAAATAACACATACCTAGAGCTCCTCTACTCCCTACTGGCTGAGAGTTACCGAGTCACTCCCCTTTCCCCCCCTATGCGGTATGACACCAGGGAGCACGAAAGCCATCGCTACACCCCACGCCGCGGCCACCGCCGCCCCCTTCCCCGCCCGCCCGCGGCCCCGGGGCGGGGGGCTGCGCCTCAGGTGAGCCTGAGGCTGGGGGCGGGATGGGGTTGGACGGGGGGACACGTACACCCCCCGAGGCTGACGCCCAGCTGGAAAAAAGCTGCAAAAGGGGCGGCGAGCTGGCCGCGCCCCGCCGCGCCTCCCACCTGCATCCTCGGGAGGGGAGAGGATGAGGGGGGACTGCGGGGAGCCGCGG
>VYZW01031245.1:31250-85903 GCA_013401315.1 Balaeniceps rex | reverse complement strand
TTTTTTGTCATGCAGGACAGGTTCCCTTCTATTAATTCATGCCAGATTACATGGCATAAGCAAGCAAAACAAAGAACAGGGTAGTTTCTCTTGTAGCCCAGAACACACAAAGCTTCTTTTCCCATGATACAAAAGCAGGACCAACGTGCACGTAGACATGCTCTTATCCAGTACTTTCCAAAAGTATCAGCAGAGAAATAGCACATACATGAAAATAAACCAACCACAACATGTCAAACGGGTAGAAAATGGATCCATTCACTGTTCTTCACCATAAGCGTAAAATCTTTTTTCCGAAACATGTAAATCTATCCATCCTCTATGGAGTTCAGGTATGATCTGAAGAGTTCATAGTACATACTATAGAACCATATACAGTTTCCTTTGGAACATTTAAACCAGTCCTCACCCACCAAAACACTGGTTCATTCAGAAAAAAAAAGCATTCTCTTAAAAATACATTCTACAAATTGCCAGATCTCCGCACACTGGTCAGTTTTTTCCCTAAAAAATAAAGACATACCAAGTCAATGACTGAAAAAGCCCCTGCAGCAACTCCCCTTAGCTAATACGAGAACCTACCGGAGTCGTCAGCGTTCAGCAGAACGAAACTGCTGTCGTGGATCATGCAGATGGAATCAACATCCCCCCGTTTCTGCTTAGTCTCGCTCATTTTCACATCAGCCTTTTTTCTTATGTATGTGTGTGTGTCACAGCAGGAGCACGTTGTCCTAAAGCCACTTACCTGCCCAACTAATATTTCATTATTTGTTCCTCATCTCGGGGAAGTTAGTATTGGCGCATTTGTTTTACAGGAGAGAGCAAAAGTAAGAAGGGAGTGAAAATCAGTTGTATGGTCACCTGATTCAGGAAGGTGGAAACGAAACCCACCGAAAGTGGTGGTTAACCCCTAGGCTTTGCCAGGCCAGAGCTGCCAGGGAGCTGCACGCCGAAGGGCACAGCACTCTGGTCCTCGCTGCAGGACGAGCTTCTAATGCGCTCTGGCCTCCAGCAGCCTTTGAGGCCAGAGACACAGAGCACTGGCGGTGCCTGGCAGCTCCAGAGAGAAGAGCCACAGGTCTAAGCTTTCAGTAGCATCTAGCCAACTCTCTGTAGAAGAACTTTCCCATAACCACCTAATGCTCCTGGATCACCCATCAGCCAGCATCCATGACAGGGGAGTGAGGAGCCCTTTCCCAGCTTTTCCTGACTGTCATCCTTCGATGCCCACGTCTCTGGTGGAGGAAGAGCCAGCACCACCTCCATTCCCCACCAAATCTGCCTTTCTCCCTGCCTTCAGATGCTCCTTTCCAAGCACCGCTGAGTGCTGATGGCCTTCTGCAGGGCCATCTTGGGTTCCCCTTCAGCCACGGACCTTGGGTGCAGACACAGAGGTCTCCTGGGTTTTGGCGAGGGGAGGGCCAGCCGGAGGGCTCAGCAGCACACAGAGCAGCCAGGAACGGTGCGTGCAGTGGGGAGGAAGATCAGGGCTTTGCCAGGGAGTTTCTCAAGAAGGGCAATGCGACATAATTCAAGGTCTGTGCCATATCATTTCTCTTTTCACTGACCACCAAATGCTTTCTTTGCAAGCAGCTAGAATACAGCCTACTTCCTCCCTTCTAAAATTGCTCTTTAGTCCTTTTGCTCATGCCCGGCGCTGCCTGCTCTGTGCCCAGCAGTCTTGGAGCACAGCTGCTGCAAACACTGCAGCTGAGTGAGACCCCCCCCTCCCAACGCCCATCCACCGGTCATTTTCTGAACACAGGTTTCTTCCTTTCTGCTGGAACTCTCCAACTACATCTATATGGTGACATAAAACGTGCTGGGGACCGGTTTCTGGTTTTAAGGTCGAGCAGTGCAGCATGGCTTGTGTGTACATGCCTAACTTCTCCCTTATCCAAACCAGTATGTCTCTGCAAACTTGAGGCACAGGCAGCCATGGGCCAGTGTCCCAGCCCTGTTTAATCCCTAGTACGGGCACAGCTTCCATCTCCTTTGAATCATAGAATGAATCATAGAATAGAATATAGCATAGGGACTTTAAGAGAGAGATCCAACATCTCCACTCTGGTCCAGAGGCCAGTCGGTTCCCGTTTAGCCTTTCATGATGCTCTGCACCCTGTCTGTACAGAAGGAATCGCGATGAATGACAGGTCTGACCCTGGCATGTGTCGGCCTGTGTTTCTCATCTTCTGCCTGCGTGCTAGAGCGGCTGTTGTCCAGACCTTTGCCCTGAACACTGCAACTGCCTCTTGCTATATCGAAGTGTTTTTCAGGCACGAAGTCTGTTTCTCTTGACAGCCTTTCCAGTGAAGTGGAGTCACATATGGTTCAGATGATCCTTTTACTAAGTCACCAAGTGTTGGCGCTGAGGCAAGAATATTGAAGCTATTGACAGAAGTATGCATACACACTTTTTAGGATGAAGCCAAGGAAGCCGAAAAGATCATAGTTAAAGTGCGACTGGCATGTTATCTAGACCTATTTCCAGTGAAACATCTTTGAGGAAACTCCTACTAAGAGGTCCAAGCACAGACCTTCCGAAAGGTGGGACAATCTTTTAGTGTTGCAGCTAGCATGTAATTGCTTTAAACTTCTTTGAAATCTGGATAAGTTTCATAATGAGATTTAAAATGCAGAGTCTGTGGACAAGGCTTAATTTACTTACTTTTAAAAATTGTTACTTTTCCAAAAGCACTTATAATTGATGTAACCAGTGCTGATGCATTCGTAAAGAAGAGATGAACCACGTGTCTCAGCCACTGCTGGTGAACTATTTTCCTGCCATCTTCTGCCTCATTCATGATTTTCCCCACCTGCTCCTTGCGGCCTTGACTCTGTCAGTCCCTGCAAGTGACCACGAGCTTTGCTGCTGCCGCCCGCTCCAGCTGCGCCTGAGGAGCAGCGGGGCAGCCGGGGAGTCAGCGGCGAGGTGGAGATGGGAAGGCTGGTTCCCAGAATCTGCGATGGAGAACGGGGCCACCTGCCCAGCCTGCGTGCCACGGGCTCCTTGTGTCTGACCCAGGCCGGCTGCTCACAGATTTGTGCAAGACGGGGAGCACTGGCAGCTGCCTGGAGCCCTGTTTACACGAACCATCTTGCTGCTTTTATCAGCGGCCGAGCTGCACTGGGATATTTTTGGCATAAAAGCTAAGTGGAAACGTATCATACAAGTGTTCTCGAAATGGGAAGCTCTCGAGAACATACCTTAGATCTGGATAGAGAATATAGTGCTCTGACTTCACCTCAGCTGTATTTACCAGCTATCTTCAGCTTTTTCCCCAACTTCTTTTGTCCAGTTGTGATAGGAAATCCCAGGACAGTGTTAGAAATAAATGCATATGCCTAAGGAGCCAATGTGTATCAGCCTAACAAAATACTGACAAGTGTAAAAGGAAGAAAATGATAAAAATAGCCATGTAAAAATAGTTTTCTTGCAAGCAGCATTGATAAGGCCATAGGAAGAAACGACGAGAAAGGAATACGTTTTGCAAATGTAGCTGGGAGAAAACCTTTTCTTCACTTCCCAGGAGCTAACGTACCCCAGAAAAATCACACTGATAAACAAAACAAACAGAACCTCTAAATCTAATATGTTCACATCGTGGAGGTGATCTGGATCGGAAAAGACCAATTCATGGATAAAGACACACACCTGTGCAATTTAAAAAATAATGCTAGTAGCAGAAATTGACTTTCAGTCTTGAATTTGATGATTATTCCAGTAAAGGCCATACATCTGAATAACAAGTGTGTCGTCCAGTGCATAGCTGCACATTACTGTGGGACCCAAAGACCACTGTTGGACATCCCGGAGCCATTTCAGGAGAGGCAGACCCAGTCTGTAGTATAGTTTCTCTCCTCACCAGTTCCTCGCTTACTCTGCTCTTCCCAGGAGGCTTTGGACAAATAAGTTAAGCTTCAGTAGTCCGACTGTCATCACCTGCCCACGGGCAGTTCTTTGCAGGGGCATGGGACAGGGCAAGACACCGCAAAGCTCCATCCCATTAGGAGTCTGGCTGAAGAGATGCACAGCATGGCCTGGTCACTGCCCAGATGATGCTGTCTCAGCCCTGTAAGAGCTCTGGTTGCTGGGCAGGCTCTGATCTCTCCATATCAAAATACCGGCATTTCCAGGAGGCAATGTTTCGGTGTTCAAGCTTAAAAGAGACAGTGGCTGAAAATTCTTTCTTCAGTGGGAAAAAAGAAAAAAAATGGTTTTATAAAGAAGAAAAGAAGAAGTATGCTATATGACTTTTCTTTTCAAAGAAGGAAGAAGCTCAAAGGACTCCATTTCCTCATTCCCCTATAATGCCAAGTGGTCTGCTTTCCTGCTAAGGAGGGGAAAGCTACACCTAGGCTGTAGTTTAGTTTCATGTTATAAATTTGGTAGTCATGCAGTGTAATAGACATGGTGTGCAGGTGCAAGGATGGTAGATCACAAGTGTGGACACCAGCTTACAGGCAAGCTTAGTGACAGTGGCAAAGAGGGAAGAATGTGACCTCCGCTGCAGTGTTTTATCTGCTGCACAGATAAATGCATCTCCCTCAAAAAGCCTTTTGGGCAGTGCTCTGAGGAAATTCCTTGTCAAGGAAGGAATGCCCAGAGGAGAGAGATAAAGAGGCACAGGAGGTCCCTGTAATGCCATTACCCCATTGTCCCAGCAGCAGGTGACTGAGGCTGTTTTGTCTTCAGGAGGAAATCCCTGTGGCTTGGGAAGGGGAACACTGACCTTTTAGAAATGCCTTGGCACTGCTGATGTTATCAAGAATGGCAGGGTTCAGAGGCAGCAGGTGCTAAACACCACTCTGAAAATTAAATCTGAATCTAGAGTGGGCTCAGAGAATAGTTTAGATTGGAGAGGACCTCCAGAGGTCATCTAGTCCAAACTCTTGCTCAGAACAGGGTGAGCTTCAACCTTAGATGAGGTTGCTCAGGGTTGTTCAAGTGAGTTCTTGCTCCTCCTTGCCTATTGCCAGTGCCTGCCCCATACGTGCACATCAGTAGGTGAAGAAAACACCTTCCCTCTGTTGCTGGCAGTGATACGCTTCCAGCCTATGCTGCTGAGGGACCCCCATCCTCTGCAAGCTTGGGTGTCACCCCGAGATGCCCACTCTTTGCCAGTAGCCCCAGCAGTCTCTGCCAAGCCTCTGTATCCCCATCTCCCCTCCCAAAGGCTTAGTGCCGCGAGCAGGCTGTACCTCCCCGAGGTGAGACCACCGACCTGACCCGACAGGCACCTGGCTCTGCCCACCACCCGGACAGCCGTGTCCCCTCTCAGGAGCCCTGTCCCATAAATAGGAAGCGGGATGTGAAGCTGCTCTGTGCACCCCTCCTACCCCCCAGACTACCTGCCCACCTGGCAGTTTCTCATCATGTTTTGTGTCTCCTGGCTGAGCCAGGAGACATTTACAGTGTGGAAGCTGCATAGGCCATGTAATCTTTCCTCCTGTGATGCAGTTCCCAAGCAGGGTCAAGCAATCTAGGAAACCTCTATTGCTGCAGGTAGGAAATGGCAAAATGTTTTCTGGATCACAACACTGGCAAACAGAGCAGGAAAACAAATTTAAAAGGAAACACAAGAGACCACCAGGATCTTGTCTTAGTATTGTCACATTCTTCCTCTGGCCTGAGCAAGCACCGTCCTTCTCTGCTAGTGCCCACCCTGAATGATGCCGCAAGGATAATTTCCCTAGCCTGTTACCTTGACCTGCCTCTTTGCAGCATTGCTCTGGCTCTCCATCAAGCACAATTTACTTGTCTTTGCCTTCCTCATCTAACCCCACCATATTTATAATCTGTCTTTCAGTATTGATGATGGTCACGGTTACCCAGCTCCTTCATTTGCTTTTGAGATTTTCAAACAAGAGTCTCTATGCTTTGCCTCCTGGAGGCAATGTCCTTCAAAACCTTCATTAAATCATGCCTTTGACATGTCGTCTACAGAAAATGGGGCAGCAGTTCAGTAGCGATGTGGCTGACCTATGATTACTGATTACTCAGCAGCATTATTTCCTTATTTCCCTGTATCCCTCCATTGGCCCATCTGTATCTATTGCAGACACACCAGGCTTCGCCTCTGAGAGTCCCTCCTTTGCCCCAACCCCGTGCCCACACGCAGCAGGCACGCTGCGCTCACCCCAGGTTTCCATCAGCCCCAGGCTGGCAGGGGTGGGTCCCGGCGCAGAGGGGTCCCATGTCCCCGTCAGCGGCCGGGTTTCGCTGGTGAGCCCCTGTGCTCGGGGATGCAGAGCCATCGGGCGGTCCCCGAGTGGGCGATGCCTCCTCCCTTTCCTGGACTGGTGCATGTGGTCGCTGAATTGGGGGAAGCTGCGAGATCTGCTCTTTCTGCTGCTTTGTAATGAGATTGTAAATTCTCTGATGCAAGGAAAGTGCTTTTGTTCTGCCTGATATAATGCCGTACATGGGCGGGGGGGTCTGTCTATGACTCGACGTGCCTGCTTCTGCAATAATACAAACAATAAATAGGCCTTAGCCATTTATAATTTTTGTCATGAGCAATCAATAGAAATTTTAGGCTGGTTGCTTGACTGACAAAGTACAAAGCAGTACCCAAACTTTTAACCAGAAGCTTTTAACCTTCTGTCAGCGTGATCAAAAATAAGCTCACTTCCAGAAAAATAACCAGAAGAAAGATAGCCAGAAAGATAACCGCCATCTTTCAGACTTCTAAATAATTCCTGAACTGGGACTCGAGCTCAAAGCATTTTTAGCCCCTTTGTTGTCAAGGCACATAAAAAAGATTACTGATGCGGGAAGGAATCGAGAAGCAGAGGGAGCGCAGATCATTTCTATAGTCCAGGTTTTGTCTTAGTCATTGTAGAAGAGGGCACTAACACACCTGACAGGCGGAAACCTTCAGTGGTGGTGAGAACTACCTACAGCCTTCATGTGGGTCTGTGTATCAGTCTTGGAAAACAATAAAATAGAGAGCCTCTGGGGTGGAGACAGAAGCCTTTCTGTAAAGCATCACGCACAGATGTAAAATTTAGATCGACTTTTGCAGTTTTAACACGCGAAAAGGTAAAATGCTTTTCTCGAATCGTCTCCACCTTTAAGAATTTATGACAGTAGTAGCACGCAGTCAGCCCAGCCAGTAAATGCTCTCCACGCCTCCATTGTAATGGCGGGGACAATGACACAGCTGGTGTCATTTCTACAGCCGGCCAGGCTGCCACTGCTCTTGAAGTGATCCTTGATAAGATTTCAAGCGAAAGAAGGAGAGGAAGACAGAAAGAAAGAAGGCAAGGAAGCCTCCCCCACTTCAAATTCTTCAGGCTGACCTGTCAGCTTCTATGTTACTACATTTGGACTTGAATTTCTCACCAAGGTCAGAGCAGATTAGAAGCCGCCTTCATATCTGACAGAAATACTACTCCCCGGTGAACAGGGGGGTATAGCTCCCTGTCTTTGAGAGGAAAGGAAAGTTTGGTCTTCTCCAGCCAGCAGTGTGGAGCACATGGGGCCCTCCTGGTATCAGCTCCGATGGGCACCAGCAGGCCATCTTCCCTCCGTAAGCGCACATCCTCTCCCTCTCTGTTTGGGTCTGAGCAGCAGGCTCGAAAAACATGACTGAAAATACCAGAAAAACATAACGAGATTTGAAAGATCATATGATCATCTCATGATCACTGGCATTCGTTTCTTTTTATGCTGTTTGCGGGAAATATATAATATTTTTTCCTAAATCACCCTTAAATTCTAAACAGCAGAATTATGTGCTGCCAGGCGAGGGCTTGATTTCAGGAGTGACCTCAGGACTCACGTTTCCTCTTGCCTGAAGCTCAATTCACATTTGTAGGGAACTCGCTCAGTGGGAGACATGTTTTTCTTAAATGTTCAACAGCTGCGTGGAAGCTAGGCAGCAGGAAAAACAGAGAGGCAGGCAAAGGATAAAAATAATAATACTGTATCCCCCCCTTGTCTTTTAAAACTCCAGTTCCCTCAAATAAAAAGTAAGAAAGGAAAGTCTGAAAATCCTGATGTGATGAGACCGAGGCCCATAGGATGAGTGGCATGCCAGAGGTCATAAAGGAGCCTGAACAAAGCACAACATCCATAGTCCAGCCGTGTTTACAAAAATGTCTAGCTCCACCAGAATTAGTAATTGGATGCCAGAATGCAGAACAGCCAGAAGTTTTTTCTCAGTACAGATCTAAATAACACAGTGCTGAAGAAGCACAATGTGAAAGCAAAAGGGACACAATTTTATAAAAAGTCTTTATTTTAGAGCAGAACGGCAAGGTAAGAGGAGTTGCTGAGGAAGATGTTTGGGGAAGATGTACAGCACCAGAAAAGGAAGGAGACTATGCTAGTCAGCAGGTGACCACAAAGCACTGAAGGTCAGCGTTAATCAGAGTTTGCCATTTGGCCACTGGACTTCCCATATGCCATTTTGCATGTCACAGATGGCACTTGCACCCCTTTTTTTCTCTGCTGTAGTGATAGTCTACAGCAGTGAGAGCAGCTACTCAGGGTAAATCAGAAGAAAAGTTTCCCTGGTTTACCTTTCCTGTGTGGGATGCCTCGCTTAGCTGGAAATCAACTTTTGTGCATCTCGCAAACAGGGAAGAAAAGGGAAATTAGAAAGAGGAAGCTAAAGAGGAAGCGTGGAGCAAAGAGAGGCAAAGAAGTGGGGAATGGCAGAAATCAGCAGAGAAATAGGGATGATGGTTAAGGACTCCAAAGACAGAGGAAACAAAGGGCAGGTAGGAGGGAGGCAAAGAAAATCAGTGGGAGCCCAGAGGTAGCAATGAGGATAAAGGAATGAGGGGAAAGGAAGCAGAATTTTTCAAAGATACAATGTTTGGTTTGAAAAAGAAATGCAAAATAATCACAAGAGGTTTGACCTATGCTGACGCTGATGTCCTATCAACAAGCCCTTTCAGGCCAAAATCAGGAGTTGTTGCCTCGCCTGTGTGCCCGCAGCCCTTCATCAGGTCAGCAGGCTGACCGCTCACGCAGGGCGTGTGCCCATGTGTGGTGGTGGGGAGAGGATGGAAGTAATGCTGACAGAAATTAGTCCCTCTTTATCTGGGCTGACTCCAGCTACAAGACTAGGCAAGCTGAAGATACTCGTTAAAGGTGATAGGACTTCCAAAAATGCAACTAACAATTTCAAGATATCCTTCCAGGGACCAGCAAGACGAATCGGAGCGCACAGGGTTTATCCTAGAAGGAGTCGAGGTCTCTCAAAACATGTAGACTCAGACTGAAAAGCATGTGGGTGTCTGTCAGGCTGTGGAGAGGAGCATCGGCCGCATTTCTCTGGCCCCCCGGGGGAGCGAGCACTGGCAAAAGCCCAGACTGGGAGGTGGAGGGGGCTTTGGTGTTTGAGTGGTTCCTAAATAACTTCCATCTAATGCTGCAGAGGGTCATGACTTGAGGACCAGAGACGTCTCAGAGCAATACCTCTTCTGCATAGAAGTGCTGCGTGCTCCAGGCATGGCAGCAGCCCTCTGAGGAAAGCAAGAGTTCATATCACCATGTATGCTACTGCATAGCTTATTTCTTGTTGAATTAGAAGTTGTAAATCACTGCTGTATTTGTCTGTACAGACTTGAGAATCATCCTGTGATGGTGACATAAAAAAAAAATCTTTCCAGCAAAAAATGAACCCTCTGGCAAACCTTAACAGTAGTTGTTTTGTATAACTCTCCTCCTCATTTTCAGACCTCAAATCCCTTTGGCCACTGTGTCGGGCAACCTGCAAACCGCTGCATTAAGAGTAAACACAGTTAACACAGCCACTACGCGATAACAAATCTGAAGTGGAGTTTACTGAAGTTTACTCTCACAAGTGGTCAGTACTGACCTAAATCTGCTCCCAAAAAAGCCAGTTGCAGGACAGGTGTGTTCCCAGAGGACTCTCAGCTTATGTTAGAGATGTGGTCTGTCCCTGGCAGGCATTTCTGAGCCCCAGCTCTTCACAAATAGGTGCACATGCGGCATACAAGCCCACCGGTGGGGCAGCGTGTCTTCCTGTGCCTGTTCCCTGTGCCGCCTGGCTGCCAAGGTGCTCGCAGCTCGCTGCTCCGGAGGCCTGGGAAGGTCCCTGCTCCGCCGGCACTGGCACAGGTCTGGGTTGTCCTTCTAGCCGGAGGCTGGGAACTTAGCATCTCCTTTATTCATCGGCGGTCTCTTCTCAGTGCTAAAGTTATCCATCCTATATTGAAATAAATTATTTAGCTTTTGAGAAGGGCTGCTTTTTAAAAGCATGTTACTCTTTTCAAGTCTGAAGTGCTAGGCACACCAGAAAGTCGGAGATGATAAGTTATGCTTTGCGTGGGTTTTTTCTTTTTGTACGTCTTTCAAATGACAAGCTGGGACCCCCCACCAGACTGCACGGGCTGAGCCCTGCAAATGATGTCTGTGAACCTCTGTGCAACTGCGTGCCGCCCAGAGAGCTACAGACAGGGATCAACCGGTGTGACGAAAATTATAGGCTAAGGCCAACCTCTCTTTCAGCTTGTGACTCAGAGGTCAGAAGTGATGAGAGCAGAGGCACCGTCCTGCTGGATCAGACTGAAGTCCGTTTAGCTCAGCAAGTGTGACATTGATACTGTTCAATACCGGATTAATGCAGGGGAAAAGGTTTCTTGATGAACGCTTATGAAATCACTTTCTGTTTCATAGGTTATGTTTTTGCTAAGCTCTGCTCTGTAGTGGCTGACAGGTTTCTTGAGGAATAAAGTGTTGCTCATATTTTTTCTCTCCCTTACTGCATATTTTAAATCTGATTTCCAGAAACAATAAATATATTTGGAAACTACCCCAGATTGTGTTTTTGTGGTGTCAGGAAATAAACCTGGCAATGGAAAAAGTGATAACGTCTTCTACGGTTTTAACCACCCTCCATCTAATGTTATGATTTTGTCATTTTAATCTCTGTTTCAGTGAGCACTAAATCTGATTAAACTACTTTGCACATTACTTTAATTTCAAATCCACCGGCCATTTACCCCCAAAGCATGTAATAATGTGACTACCTGCCATACCCAAAAAGTAATGTGAGACAGGGGTGTAAGCTAGCTGATTACTGTCTAGACACTACTGCAGTATCAAACAGATAGTCAGATTGCTCCTCTGTCCCAAGGGGTTTATCACATGATTATCTGATGCCTTTCAAACAAATGGTGTGTGTGCGTCAGTCCAAAAGGCAATGTAAGGCTGCCCAGAGCCATATTTCTGCAGGTTCCCCTAAAGGCACAGACCCTCTTCCCCTCTGAGGGTCGGAAATGCTGCAGGGGTTGATTGCCTTTACATAGCTGCTGTGGGCTTCCCATCCATCAGCTCTAAGAATATTTTTTCCGAGAAGGGATGGTGGTACAGAGGCAGAAATATAGAATAGGGTGGTGCTGAGAAAAGGACTCCCCTCCTCTTGTGCTGCCGTTCTCCAGCACAGGAATAAATACAGCATCAGTGGCACTTTACATTGTCCTTGTGAGGCTTGGGAGCATCTGCCTACTGCATTGCACTCAGCTATGCCTTTTTGTTTGGTTTTTAGCTCTGGGAACTTTTATGGGGGGAAGCAGTGCCCCTAGCTTTTACAAGAACCGGTATTTTTTATGATATAACAGAAGTTTAGTTAGCTGATAGCTTTGTAGATATAGGATAACACTTCATGAAAGAGTAAATGCAAGCCACTGACCGAGAGATGCATATGTTGGTTAACTATACGTATGTTAACGAGGGTGTGATCTACGGCCCCAGTTGAACCATGGCCCTGCTTAAACCACGGAATCACAGGAGTGGAAAAAATCATATAAAATCATCGATTTCACCTCCCTGGCCCAAGGGAGGATCAACTGTAACTGAGCTATTCTTGACTGCTGCTCATCCGTCCTGTTCTCAAAGACCTCCAGTGACGGAAACATTTCAGCTTCCTAAAATAATCCCTTCCTGCCCCACGGTGGAGCCTGGTGCCTGCGCAGCACCCCCTCCGCTTCTGCGGGAGGCCAGGGGTCTGCCCTGGAGCCTGCAGAGAGCTTTAGAGAAAGTGAGAAGAAAGGTCTTCGCCGCTCTCGGGCTGTGCTTCGAAGCCACGCTTCTCTGCAGCACCACTCTCGTGCATAACATTCACTCTCCCCCTTCCCTGACCTCTTCTGCCTGCCTCCCACGTCACGGTTTGCTGCTCCCCCTCAGCTGGTGGTGCTGTGACGTAAAGTGGATCCCTGAGACCATCTGCGTTAGGAGGAAATACGCAGTTCCCCCGGCTGGTGGCAAGTCGTACTGATGGGGCGGTGGACTGGAGCACGGGAGGGGAATGGTGTCCAGGACAGGGAAGGTCAGAGTGGTTTCACTGGGTTTGCTGCCAGGGAAAATGGTCATGGAAGGGGACTCTAACTCATTTCTCACCAGTTAACTAACAGTAACTGGTCTTAATTGGGATATTCCAGAGATATTGTTACACTTAATCCCAGTCTTCCAAAAAGCGCCCTACACTTACACTTCACAGACTCCTTTCTCAAGCACAGGCATGAAGATGAGTCTGAGCCTCAGCCTCAATAAAACCATTTCAGATGCTTTTTAGAAAAGATGCTGGTCCATGTCATGAAGCAACCCATTATTAAATATACCCTACATTAACTTTGATCATAGCAACTCAAAACCATTGAGATATTTTTGATTACCTGAATTTGCTATTTTTTCCCTTTCTATTGAACTGTGTATAACCTTAAAAAAAGCTGAACTGACTTAAACAGTTTTGGGAAAGAGAGGAAGAGTACCGCCCTCAAGCACAGCCTGTGGTGCTTGTTGGTGATGTTTTGTTCTGCAGCAGCATTTCGCAGCAGAGATCTGGTGCTCAGCATCGGTGTTTACAGTGGAAGAGTTGACAGATCCATAAATACGGAGACTAACGAGCACAGCTATGCTCAAAATGTTTCTTTGTGAATCACACACGATTTTCTTATCCAAACTGAGGGAACATCGTGTTGCTAATGCGGTACACAAGGTCACGTCAAATTGTGAAGCAAAAATTATTTTTCTTTGCTGGTTTTACTTTCAATGCCATCATGTTCCAGGTCCAAACATTGTTCTACAATGTCTCCCTTGCCAGTTTTCCAGGTATCCTATATCGGAGACATTTGTCTATCCTTGGCCAGAAACAAATGGGTTTAGGAGGAGATCTTTGAAAGAATAAAGCTTCTTTGAATTTTTTTTTAATACCACAAAATTTTCTGTTTGAAAGCAAATATTCCAAGAACCTAACTGTTAGGCATGTCCCTGCTTTTTTGACTAACGACTGCAGTATCGCTAGAGAAGTTGCTCAGGTGAGAGAAGCTAATGGATGTGTTAATGTAAATGTTTATTTTTATAGCCCTTCCTTCTTCAGCCACTGGGTTATACGAGATGGAAAGCAGGGTGGATTCAGCAAATGTTTACTCAGTTTGTGCCAGTTTTCCAGCATGTCTAGACTCAATAGGAGAATCCATGGCTCTGCACTTGAGCACATGAAGCAGATGAATAATTTAGTTATTGGTTATTGAAACCCGATGCAAGATGCAAGTAAAATGGAGAAAGACTAAATGGCTAAGTACCCTGTTCTTCATGGGACGTCCTTAGTTACAGCGTAATGTCCCAGTGTAATGTCCCGTGGTATCTATCCAGGGAGGAAATACTTCAGAGCATTCCATTAGATAAAAATATGCAGCCAAGAAGAATTCCAGCAAAAGATAATGCTCTGCTACAAACATGTAATGCGAGTAAAAGGCATTGTTCAGTAGAGTCTCTGCAAAAGCAATCTTAATACTCTTAAATTGTCGGGCTCTGATGTTTATTCTCCCTGGTCGTTATAAACATCATCAATATTTTTTTTTTTAAGTATTTCCAGTGATGTGGGATGAGATCCCTGGAGACAGTAGAGACATGAGATAATGTGGGGCTACTACAGATGCATTTAGTCTTCAATGCAAGGATTTGTTTAGTGTCTGGAAGAGCTCTGATTTTATAATGCCACCCGTTTTTCAGAGAAAAAAACCTTTCATAAGCTCTGATCCAATTGTTACAGAAGCCAAAGTGAAAAATTAAACTCTGAATGCACAGAATAAATATTGCTCTGCATAATTTTTCTTGAGTGACTGCTAGTTTCTGGGTGCTTTCTTACTAATCTTACTGTCTTGTGTAATCAAACATGGTAAGGAAGTGCCACATAAAATTTAGTGTCCATATGAGCTTTAGAAAAAAAATGTGGAAATGTATTTTTTTTCTCTTCTTTGTTTTTTTTTTTTTAATTTTATTTAATTCTGTTTGTTTTGGTTTTAATAAGCTTTGTTGTGCTTGCAAATGCTCACACTGAAATACTGTGTTGGGACAACGGAGCCAGAATTGGCAGTAACTGCAAAAAGTTCAGCTACAAATAAAAATTAAACTGATGTCTGATTACATAATCTAGGCAAAATACAAAAAGTAAACACAGAGTATTATGAAATAGCAGTTAAACTGCCGGATTCATTCACTTTTATAGTCCAATAATATAAAGTGTTTTTAAAAAAGGACTTTTTAATCTGGCACCTTTTCTACTCAGGAATGTTCTGCTGCAATCCAGAAATGCAGAAAAGCATTACGTGTGTCAATAGCTTAACCAAAGCAGGGGAGATGTTTGAAGATATCTGAAATATGAACTACATGAGATAAATCTGGCATTCCAGGCAAAGCGTGACGATCTTGTGAAGCTGGAAATGTTAGGCTTTACATCTTGGTCTGAGAGAGTTACCTTTTGTAGAAACTTCAATATAATCACCTGTAGTTCACTGAAAAAAAAATCTCTTCAGAAGGGATGAACAGAGATTGTCTGAAACAGTATTAGAGACTTGGGAGACAAAAAAACCCCAACATTTTTTTAATGCCTGCATCTTGCAGGGGAATAGAAATCTGGTACACTGAGAGAAAGGATAAATGGTCTTGTCTGTATTAGGGTATGTATAATTCAGATCACCAGCACTTAATGACAGCTTTTAACAGCAAGATTTCACCACTTTTAAAATACATTCTGAAAGCAAAAGCTTCAGGATGACCTTTCCAAATTAAATGCTAGAAGAACGTTTTCCTGTGAGAAGATCCTATGGGCTTCCCGCCTTCTTCAGGATGTTGGGTCCTTCTTGAAAAGCTTGCCTGGTTCTGGAGGGGGGTGGGAAAGAGGCTGTCAGGTGGCAAACCTGGTAAGAAAACATCCCATGGAGGGGCAACTACAGGGGGAGAAGGGGACACGAGTCTTTCTATAGCTAGTTTCAGGCAACACTTTGAGATGTATGAGGAAAATTATCATATGGTTTTGTAGATATCTTTCAGCCCTGTCTTTCCAGACCATACGGGTCAGTTTAGTTTTATTAGCTTGTTCAGATTAATATTAACTCTTATACTATTATTCTACATACATTGTTATACTCTTGTGTGCTGTGTAGTAGTTGTTATGTTATAGCCATGATAGTCTTAAGAATCTAAGCAAACTGTGGGTTGTAGGGAGAAAGTACATTTTCATTAGACTAACAAATGTTACTGGAGAAAAAATAAGCAAGTTTTTCATCATACAAGCTCCTCTTCAGAGCTACATGATTTTTTAAATTAAAATACCATTTGCAATGAAATGTTTCTCGTCAGCTCTAATAATTGTTATACTTTGTAATACAGCCTATTACATGGCCCATGTTAACTAGCTAAAATACTTACTTCTGTTTTTTACATGTATATGATTATAATATTCTCATGCCTACCTGACATCTTGCACTGATTTAACTGTCAGTGTGACCTGAAGCCACTTAATTAATCTAGTGCAAAATCGTTGTGACTGCTCGTTGGAACCAGACTTATTTGATTTGACCAGACTCAGGTAAGCATTGGTTTAAACTGAACCGAACTAAGTCATTCTCATCTGATTTCATGCGTGCTTCCTAACAATGTAACTGCTTTGGTTAGTTAGGCTTGGAGTTTGATTTCACTTTTGCTAAAATACCGGTTTTAATACAAGCTTTCTTGCAGGCATAAGCATACCCGCCATGGTATGCTTGTGATGGTGGCTGTACTGATCGAACACCTCTACACCTGCAAACTCTGTCCCTGGCAGAGGCATTGACCTACTCCGATTGTGCTGGTGCAGTGGCCAAATCTGGATTTACTGAAGCAAGAAGGGAAGGCTAAGGGACGTGTGGGATGTGCAGTGCCCTGCCACTGCCCCCAGCCCTCCTACCGCATGTTGTGTCCCTATAAACTGATAAAGGAGCAGTCTCATCCCCAGGACTCACATTCAGCTGTGTCTGGCCCTGCGAAAGCTACATCTGCCCTCCAGACTTCAAGGGCGATGGCTGCGGCAGCCAGGGGTGTGAGGAGCTGTGAACCCACATCCACGTCTCTGTGTCAACAGAAGCATCTCAGACAGACAAGCCATGCTGCCAGATCGTTGTATTTACTGGGGTAGTTTCTTCATCTGGGGGAAGGTGTGGTTGTTTTACCCACAATGTACTGTATGATTTTAAAAAAATTCAAAACCAAAGCAGTGAAGCTGTCAAGGATTTAAAATATTCCTGCGCTGGCAAAGCGCTCCTATTGGAAACATGTCAGTATATACAGAGAAGTCATCTGCGTGTGCTCACAAAAGTTAGCATTTTGCTACTTAAATTGATTGAGCGTATGATTTTAGCTCACTCATAGCTGTGTCACGGCTGAGACACAGGACCCATAATCACGCCCCCGCCTCTTAAGAACATTATTGGCAGCGTGAACTCTTAGTGAGGAGGAGTCTGATCTTTCAAGGTTGGATGCAGTTCATTGCCAAAGTGAGTGGGAATATTCACGTGTGTTAGCCTACGCTGTTATGTATCGCTGCTCCTGTTACTTGCATGCTGCTTTTGAAGACATCCCGGTATTACCCGCAGTGATGCCCAGGACAAAATATGGCCAAGCTCAGAGGAGCAGTATCCCTCCCAGCAGCAGCAACTGCGTTCCAAGGAGCTGCCTACTACATTAAAGAAATGAAGTCTCACTGTTTAGTGAGCAAATAAGCAAGGTTAATTCTCTACCACAGGCAAAACGTGAAATTCCCATGTGACATCCCTTTCCCTCCTCCCTTCTCACTGCAACCAAGTTGTGGAAAAGGACAGTCCATTTGGAACAGCGCCTGAGAGGAGGGGGGAAGGCAGGCGCACCCCTGTTCTCCCATGGGAGCTTTCCTAGGGGCCTGCCCCCCTCCTGGCAGCATCCCAGAGACCCACAGGACACCCAGGCGCTGCAGCCCAGAGCATCTGCCTTTGATCTCTCCGTCTTGACCTCGGAGAAACCCTGCCACCACGCCAGCCAATACTTCCCGCTGGAAATAAGAAAAAGAAGGAGAAGCTTTATAAAATATTTCTTCAGCTGAATTTTTGTTCATCCAGAGAAGGGGCCATGTGGTGTGTCTGCTTCTTGGCCTCTTCGGTCTCCTCTTGTCAGCAGAGCAGGTTCCTGGATCACAGGATAGCAAGAGGAGATGGTAACAGGAGAGTGTTGCAGAGTCAGCGATCTTCCGAGCAGAGGATGTGGGGATCCCCCTGATTCGGGGATGAAAGACCAACCTAATGACACGACTCTATTTTTGCAACTGAAATAGCAGTAACATTTGATTTAAACATAAATCTGCAGTTCAATTACAAAGAAAGAGTTTCAAAATTTCTGAATTCAGAAGGTGATGCTTTCCTAAATGGAGTCACCATGATCACAGCTATATAAGAATATGGCCCTGGGGAATGCCATCATTTTCATTATTCATGTAGCCTGGCCTATTTTCTCCCCTGCTCTGGAAAGACCACCTTTGTACGTGCGTGTGAGTGTATACGCACGTGCACGCGTGTGCATGTGTGTGAGAGAGAGGATATAGATAAGTTACATTTTTCAGATAAAGTAGCTGGAAAATATCATTCTCCAAAGCACAATTAACACCATACGTACTTTGCTAGTGCCACCGCAGATGGCAGTATCCCCAAGCAGAGTTATGGCTACATGACCACCCCCATATACCACTGAGACACGAATTTCTGGCAGCTCCGTGACATCTGTGCGCAGATGCCCTAGCTGCCATGGAGCTGCTGCTGATGGGGGGATGGTGGATTTCTCCACTCATGGGACAGGCAGGCTACATCTGTGGGTCTTGTGGCCTTCGGGGACTTCCAGCGATGAAGCCCTGAAGCCAGAGACAGGTGGGAGCACCCTGGGGGTCTGGCTGGGCTTGCCTGGTTGGACACAGGGTCCTCTGGTGGGGGTCCATGCTACCCAGGTAAGTGTGAGGGAGGACATCCCTTTTTTTTTTGGGCGGTGGGGGGGGCACATCAGAGCCCTTGGCAGGACAACAGTGCTATCACAGCAGGGATCAGCTGCTCAGAGGTGCCATGCCTGAGTGACAAAGCTTGTAAGCAGGTAGGTTATTGCATCCTGAGGGAGCGGTGCTAATAAACCTATTTAGCATCTTGTTCACGTCTTCAAAAGGTTTCACAAATACTAGCTACACTGAAACATTTCTACCTGCTATGCTACGGGAGCCAAGGTGATGTCCTAATCCAAACACCTCCATTTTTTCTCATTTTACATTCATTATGGGGACTAAATTAGTACAGATAAATCAGTGGCAAACGCTCCTCTCCCCCACCTCCCACACTGAGGCTGCAGCTGGGGCTCTGCTGGGTGCCAGCAGCCCGGATCACTCATCCCTCCTGACATTTCTAGTTTCTCTCTCTTGACTAAACCCTCCGCAGGTACACGAAATGGTGGCACTTAATGGTTCTCTGCACAACCTCCTCGGCTTTGACACAATACTGCTTTCAAATGCGCGTAGTGAAGATGTCTAACATTTCTACATGAAAGCATTACAATTTTATAGCTTTTAAAGTGTCACATATTTTTATAGAAAAAAAATCCAGAAAGCTATAGTTCTGAAGGAAAACTATTTAAATTCAAGCTATAATCACTGTTGTCAGAGGTGGTTTTTAATCCACAGGGGCAGTGGGCACGCACCTGCGTGCTGGTGGCCTGTCGGTGGGTGCAGTGGCTCTGGGGTGCACCCACCCCTAGGCAGAGCCAGGGGGTCAGCCTGTGCTAGCGATGCTGGCAGCCGCATTTCCAAGGCGTGGGGGGTGGGAGTGGGGGTGTGACACGGACCGTAACTCAGTCTGCTGCCAGGAGTCACCTTTGTGTTTCTGAATCACGCCTAAACCCTTTGGAGAAAGTAATCATTAGACTAGCTGCAAAGATAGGGGGCACTTAGCATGATGGTGAAACACAAAGCTGGAAAGATAAGAGGTTAAAGATAGCAGCTGCTCATCATTCAGGCCATCTGGATTTGGTTTATGGGACACATTCCTCAGCATCTGTACTGGAGACCAGAGGATTTCCTTGTTTTCCTCAGCTTTCATTCCCTCAGCCTGTATCACAGCCACCCACCACTGCAGACGCAGCATGCTGTGTAAAAACTTTCTTTAAACTCTGTGTCAAGGGAAGCTACAAGTGCTTAGCCACTTCCCAAAGCTGGTGGACGAGGAGTCACCTAAGGGCTGAACATCATTCTGCCTTCCTCCCTGCTGTTACAGTGCTCTTTCTGCCTTTATTCACACACACACACGCACACACGCACACACGCACGTGCTCATGCACGCACATATAGTGGGAATAAAAAGCTAAAATAGCAGAGACGCATCACCCAGCCCATGTCCTCCCCGGCTTCCTCCAGGCGGTGGGAGGCTTGCCCAGGCTTGCCACGCCTCTGAGCACCCCTCTGCCTGCTTCTGTGAAACCGCGCTGGGGTAGCAGAGACCTAATGCCACGGCTTCATTAGGTGGTTAATCTAGTTTTAGAACACCTGGTGCTGGGCCAAAAACCCAGCAGTCTCGTGGTGCAGAGCAGTGAAGAGGTGCCCATCAGTGCCACCAGCTCTGCTTTCTCCAACAGCTTTCTCCAAGGGGTGGCGGGCGGGCTTTGTGCCGGATGGCGCATCGCCTCCAGGAGCTGAAGGAGAGCCAAACCCAGCATAAACACAGTCTGCTCTGACTAATGTGACAGAAATATGATCCAAATAAAGTCTGCACTTCCAGGTGACCCGACGGTGCAGGGAGGTAATGACTGAATGGCGTGGATCCATGTTCTGCCCGGTTTCATGAACCCAGAGCACGGATGTCTCCGGCTAGGGACCACATCAAAATCCTGGTGCAGGGGAGGGGCAGTCATTTCTTCCTTCACTCAGCTATTGGCAAAGAAGGATCGTATCCACAGCCTCTCTGGCAACATTTACCCTGGGTCTGCAATATGCAGGTTAAAGAGATGGTAGCCATTATACGGAGTCCTTCACCCCTTGAGAATACTCTGAAGCAGTGACTGACATACCCACTCCCTCTTACAGCCTGGGGTACTATCGGTCTGCAGCACTATCAGCCAGATCCGCGGTTTGCGTTGTTTACAACAATTTGAGGTCTGAAATTGCCCTGTTAAATAAAGTACAAAGCCAAGCTGAGAAAATACTGAATAGATTCCTATCTTGTAGTTGGCTGCATTTCTATGGAAATATGGATCATTACCCAAACCAAAGCCTTTTCAATAATGAGATAGAAACTCATGCTTATTTTCACTTTTTGTGTTTAAAAGCAAAGCACAAATTAATGTTAAAGGATATACAAAAAGAATATGAAAGAACATATCTGTATCTCTGGCCAGAGATGAACGGAGGGAAGGCTTCACAAAAGTGACTTTACCACTCCTGCTGTCCTAAGGCCACTGTTACTGTGACCTACACAGACCTACAACGCCCCTGCTCATCTTCGTGTCTCTAGCTGTAGCCCTTCACCCACATAAGGGGGTCAAACTCAAGGAGTCTGAGTCAAGGGAGGATCTCCAGGAGCTGTAGGCACCAAGTGTGGGGGTGGTTTGTCCCAGTGGAATAGCATGAGGTGGTCAGAATATGGCTCAGTACCAGCAGGTTAAGTGATAGTCACATCAACACTTATTTAAAAATAGCAAAGTCTGAGGTCACTCTGCCGTAAACGGTGTTAGAAATGCCAGAAAGAATAATAAAGATCTGTGAGGCTGGTTATAAAAAGAGCAATGGGAGGAAAGAAGGCAGCAGAAAGGTGGAGATTTATGAGGATTTCTTATAAGGCCTTATCGAGAGAGCAGGGAGAAGAAACAGAAATATATGTAGAGACTCCAGGGGACACTTTATAATCTCATATCTGAAGATGCATGTGCATATATAGACAAGTGATTACTCCAATGTATTGGTAAAGGCATATGCAAACAGGTATATACATATGCAAGCACCCGTTACATTCACTGGTATGAATTATGCATGTACAGTTTTCTTTAAATGCAGTGTCCTGTGGCTTTTACTGGTACAAATCAAGACTCCTGCATTTTGAAAATATGGTCCTTTGTGTCTGCTTACACCTATGCCTGTGTTTTATTAGGCTATTGTGTGTATTTTACAGAGGCTATGTTGCAGAGATCTATACCACTAACAGCAGTAGATGGGGATGCTGTCAAACTGTACGGGCAGCGTATCTACCTGAGGTAACAGAGCACTAACGTAACCATCTTTTCCATGTCCTGAGATGATGTAGAACAAGCTCATCATTTCACACAATCCAGCAAGCAAGCAAGCACTGATGGCTTGGAAAGGAAGAAAAGAGCTGACATGGTTGCAGCTTTGCTCTCACTGAAGAGAGTGAGGTGGTCACCTATCTTTGCTGTGTCGAGGCAGGAGATTTAGTTATAAAGCTAAATAAGAGGTGGTGTTTGATTCTCAGCTGGTGATGGACTCACTGCACAGCCATAAGCAAAACACTTACCCTTTCGTTCTTGCTTGCTGCCACAGCAAAAAGGGAATATGGGGGTTTTGGTCTTAAACAAAATACTGTTCGTAAGGTGCTCTGCAAGGATAAGATATAAACTGCTTCAGAAATGCCAGCTCTGTTAAAGGATTGCCTAAGGTCAGTGTTCTCCCAGCTGGGAGGATTTAAAACTTTATTGTGAAGGCTTCAGTGGAAATTAAATGCTGTCCCAGCATTTGGCGTTCACCCACCCTGCTTGAAGGGTGAGTGTGGTCCTGCAGACATGTAGAGCATTAAAGCATGCTGGGGTTGGCATCTAAAGGCCAAAGATAGAAGGAGACGGAGCTGCTGCCTATTGACAGATCCCATCCTGCCATTCCTCCTGATGTCGGGGCAAAGTGAAACAGAAACACTCAGTTTGATAGCAAACCACTATGTCTTGGTTTAGAAGTTGACCTGGAGAGAAATGGAGGGGGAAACTCTACCCGTTTCTGTCTGTTTCAAGACAAGGTGTGAGAGTGCTGCCCTATGCTTTGTTCTACTCCTTCCCTGACCGTGCATCTTCGCATAAAGTCCCCGTGATCAGTACTGATTAACTGTCTTCAGAAGAAAGGTCCTTCCTTCCTTTGTTTCTTGCGAGATAAGAAGCGATCCTGCCAGCCCGCCCTGTGGGAAATGTTAGATACTTTGCAGCCTGTAAAACCAAGTGATAGCTTTTGCATCGGACAGTGTATAACTGAGGTGCCTCTGTCAGGGGCAAGGTTGTTTTTTCCAGCTGATATAGCTGAGGAAGAGGTCAAATTACTGGGCTGAGAATCCTTTTATTTCCAGATGTTGCAGCTGATCCGGTAAAAAGATACCTGTCCTGCAAGCCTGGCTTTTCTTATGTCTTTAGGCTTTGTGTTTAAAACCAGTAGCATCCCTAGGACTAGTTAGCAGTATTTAATTTAAATGGAAAGAGAAATAAAAGGAAGGCCACAGAGAATGATTCTAATGCACAAATCTCATTCAGTGCCATGGTAGCTGTGAAAATGAAGCTAGTCACCCAGTCAGAAGCGGTTAAAAGGTAAAGGGTGGCTCTGGATGAAAATGGACGCATATTCCAGACTTTCTTAGGGCAGCAGTTCACTACAGGGGTCAATTCATCTGAGCCTCAGTGAGCAAATTAGGCTTACCGTCCCACAGAAAGCTAACCTTGGGGAAAAAACCCAACCAAATAAATACTTTTTCTTTCTTCTGGCTGACTAAGTAGCAGTGGCTTACGGAAGACAAGTGCACCAGACAGACTGCAGCAAGAGATGAAGCAAGAGAAAAGGGGAGATGCTGTGTGATGAGGAGCAGGGAGAAGGAGGAGGCAGGAACCTCCTTTCCAGCAGGAGCGAGCTGTCGGCTCGGCTCAGCCACCCTGCCCCTGAACTGCCCTTTGACAAAATGCCTCCCCTGCGCACATGTCTATTCATCCCTTCCCCGACCACCGACCACCGTTTATTTGGCTTGTGTGGGAGGGACAAGTCGGGCTGTGCTTCCAGACGTGGAGCCAGTGGGCAGCCCTGGCAGCGTGGCAGCAGTGCTGCCTGGCCCCTGCCTGCTCTGCCCCTTCCTCCACCCACGGTCCCGGGTGGGTACACGTGTTCCTGCGGCTGGGGGCCGACATGTTTTAGGTTAAATTTAACATGGCAAAAACATTGCTTCTCTTTGGAGGGCTGTGGGGAAGTAGAGCTGGAATGGGTGAAAACTTCCTCTCACGTCTCTTCTGCATGCCACTGCTCTTGCGTGCACACAGCTATTGGCACCAGCAAGGTTTTAATCTTAAGCAATTTGATTTTTTAACCCAAATTGTTCCTTATGGGCTGCAATAATTTTTCATATAGGCATGTACTTTGTTTTATCTTTAAACGCTGGGTTTATTTGATTGACCATAATGGGTCCTCAAGTTAGACTGTGTTATTTTATATATTTGTTGGGTTTTTTTAACATTACACACACATTGCGTAGCTGTAATGAGACCCTTGTGAATCTAATGGGCAATAACACAGAGGGCATTCTTTCCCGGTTTAAATGATACAGTAGCATCTCAGCACGTTTGGAGGTCAGGCAGTGTGGCAATATGATGAAAACTCCCATTAAACGAGTCATTTGTCCTTTCGCAGTTGGGCTGCTTGGCACGTCTTGCCGAGGAAGTGAGTTATTTCAGCCCTGCAAAACTCAAGTCCACAACGTTCGCTCAAGTATCAAATTAGTATCAGTACAAAAGGGGAACAAGCATTTGTGATACTAACTCCCTTCTGTCTAGAGAGTCAGCTGAGACCTCTTCCCTTTTATTTGCCTTTTTCCTTCCCCTGCAGCAGTGTGCTCTCTGTTACCTGAGTAGGGCAGAATGAATGGGTAAGAAATCCTAAATCATTACCAAACCTTGCAAAAAGGCCTAAAACACTAACATTTAACAGTCTTCATTTATTTGTGACTCTTTGCACTTTGGAAATTTGGCCCAGATTTAAGGGGACACAATGCGAGAGGTTGTTCGTATGATACTTTTTGACATAAAGAAAAACTAGAAAGTGCTTAGAGTCTTCTGCTTTCAGAAGAGGTTTGTATGGTTATTTAAAGTTTCACGTATTTAGCCAACTTTCTAAGCCTTTAGAAGCTTGCCAGCACTAGAATATGGGGTATCACTCCATCAGAGGAAATTAAGCTAAAATGTAAGCTATTTTCAAAATAGAAATAATAACTCTCCCCGCCCCTGCCCCTGATATAACACCTTAAGCAGTGGCTCCATTAGCAGCCTGCCAAACTCTTTGGGTGTTGTGGAGGCTACATGCCACCCCGGGTCCTAGGTCAGCTCTGAAGGATGCTGTGGGCACAGGTCCCATATAGCTGCCTCCTTCCTTACATTGTTCTGAACAATTTTTAGTGGAAGAAAGAAGAAAAAAGAAATGGGTGGAGGAAAAAAAGAGAGAGAATAATGCTGAGTGGCTGCTCATATAGGATATTTACTGTGAGCAAGAATACTCATCCAATTATCTTCTTTTCCTACTCAGTGATTGGAAAACGAAGCAGTATTTCAGTTGTATTACCAGATTTTTGGAGCCGTTTGTTCAGAAAGATTTCAAAGATTTTATTTAGTATTTTTGGGAACCTCTTAAGGAAATATTTTTTAAATATTAGGCAGGAATGAAGAGGTACCACTCGACACGAGCTAAAGGTTTGGCTTACTTATTTTATACTCCCATTGGCTTACATTTTTCATACTCCCATTAGGGTTTTTTTCGTTACATATTAAAATGGTGACCTTTAAATTCGCTTATTCATGACATTATAGTACCTTTCTCTTACTCATGTTTTAAGAAGCCACAGGCTGATCTAAACCTCAGCTTTCTTACTGCAAGATACAGCTCATACAGCGTTAGTGCAGCTCATTGGGTAAATAATTATGTGGCCTTCATTTCGTATTACATTAGACTAAAGCCATAATTGCTTGTAATTCAATATGACAAAGGAAAGGAAACATCACACTCAGCAAATCAGGCTTCGTATGACGGCATCACTTACGAAATGTGCCATTGGTAAAGGACTTTTAGGGACTATACATAGGGGAAACTTGTAGATTCAAAGAGTGGATTTTCTACTGATGAAGTGCAGAAGCATTGCAACTAGCAGCTATTGACACAACAAGGCTAAAAACCCTTCTGTGGCCTTCAGAGCTGAAGAGTGGAATAGGTGGATTGTGTTCATTAAGCATCCCAAGGGATGTTTTTTTTTCAAAATTTTCTGTATTTCTGATCAGTGAACTGCAATGCTTCAGGAGTCACCGGAATATGCTCTTGAATTAAAGTTCAGATAACATGCTGCCTCCCCTGAGAGAAGCAGGAGTTTCACTATTGATTTGGCTGGGGGTAAGATCTCACCAAGCATGGCAGGGGGAGGGAGGATCTGCTTGATTTTTCTTTTTATAAACTTTGAGCATGTAGAGAAGGTGGAACAGGTCTGCACCAGGATCCTTCCCCAGCCCACGAAGCTCAGCGAAAAATGCTTCGCCTTTGTTTGTGTTGCTTATGTCGAGGGCTCAGTGGGTGTCTGGAGGTGGCATCGCAGCAGAATTTAGAGTCACCTGAAAAAAAAAGTGCCAGATCACCAGCACTGTCCTGAGCCATGTCCTTCCGAAGAGCCACCCTCGCCCCATGCCGTGCTGCCCACAGTCACCAATAGGAACCCTGGCCTTGCCCTTTCTGAGGAAAAGGATTGGGTTTTGCTATGTCGTAGTGTTTTTAGTCCTCCCTGATTTTGATGGAAAAATTAAAATCAAAGTGCTTGAGCCCCAACAGAAAACTTGGCTTCATTGTGAATTTTAGTTTCTTCTCTATCTCGTTCAATTATTTGTCCATTAATGTCAGGCAATAAAATGTTTTTTTTAAACTAGTCAAAAAGTGATAGAAATCCAACCATTTCTTATCATTTTCCTGTGGAAATCATAAAAAGCTGAGAAAATAAATCCTCCCCCTGTTCTGAAATGAGCATTTGAAGATCTATTTGTTTCCATTTTTCATCTTGAAAAACAAATTTCTAAAAGGTTTTGTCGTCTCTGCCACATGCTTTTGCTCGAGTCACACATTTTCTCTAAATCAAAACTCTTCGAACATTCGCTATTACCTGTGTAAGTGCGAATGTTTCTTACGTGCCTCCGATAATGAAGACCTTGTACCTACCAGTGGTGAATGAGGTATCTGTTGGGAAGGAATCATTCCCATCTTTCAGCAACAATATCTTTTTATCTTATCCTAGAGGATTGGTTCAATAGGATAAAATCGATGTAAGTCTTTTATCAAGTCTATACATTTTATCAAAGTGCTGATCAAGAATTCAAAAGGAGTTTGGGTCAAAATCTAAGCAGAGGGATGAAAGACAACGTGTTGTCGCGTCGATCCCTGCCAGCAATCTCTACTTTCAAACAAAAGACCTCATTCCTGGTAACCCTGTCTTTGATTTTATCTTTTGCCTCTTCTCTGTAGTCCCCCCTTCCTTTCTTCCTCTGGTCCCAATAGGGCCTGGGCGGATATCAGGGGAAGGGCTCATAACTGATCAATAGACTTTGAATCAGGCTATAAGTGATTCGGAGGCAGTAGTAAAAGATTTTAGATACAACCTAGGGTGTATTCAAGTCAGCTTTTCTTAGAGGGACTAGGCAAATAGGGAAAAGAGCCACATAATGCACCCTCTCATATTTTTATTTTGCTCTGAAAACGTCAGCAAAAACTCTAATTTACCTTCGCCTTTCAGTTTTTTTCAATGTTGAAATATGACTGTGGTTTTATCCAAGAGAGTATCATTTTGAAATCTCCTATTTCTTACTTAAAATGTTTAAAACCAGATGCTTCTCTTCAAATTTTCAAGATTTACACACGCATTTTTTAATTTGCCAGAATATTTTAAATAGTTTAAAATACTTTAAAGGGTTTTGAACCAACCAGAAGTACTGCTTAACTGATTATTTTTTTGGACTGAAAAATCAGATGTGGAAAATTCTGTAATGCTGAATGCCTCTACTTCCACTGATGACAGTGCACATCGCACCGAATGTGTACATGTTATCTCTTTCGCACTGTCCTCTAGCTGCACAGTATAGGGTGCAAAATAAAACCACCACCTCTGCTGAAGACTTTTGCAAATTGTGAGTCATTATTTTAATTTTTCTTTCATCTCCTAAACTGTCGTCCAACAAACACGCACCAAACCACAAGAAGGTGATTTACAAATGTCTCTTACTCCCAACACTTTAAAGAGATAACTTAAATAAGCCATATCTCCGCCTGGCATTGCTTTGTACGCACTCGTACACAGGGACACAAACGTACCTGTGCTGCACCTCTCGTTGCTCATAGGACAAAAAATGAAAGCTCCAGCCTCATCCCCAGCTCTTCCCGCATGGCTCTGCCAAGAGGGCTGCAGGGGCAGCTCCGCTCACGGCAGTGCGGGGACCCTCCGCATCCCCCTCCCCGCCTTCGTTAGGGAGACGTTATAACTATATTTAAATTAAAGAAAAAAACCTGCCCTGCTGCTGTTGCTGCTCTGCTGCAGGCAAGGGTTAAGCTGACCAAGTGCCAAGCAGCAAGACCCGCTGGAGGTGGCATTGCTGGCAAATGAGGTGTTGGTCAAGCCCCATCCTTGGAGTTATTAATCACCTTTCTAAGTCTAAGGGTGAGCATCCAGACTGAGCCTTACATAGCACCAAAGGTCATGGGTAATGTGAGGGAGCCGCTCTCAGGGCCAGGAAAAAATCATGTGAGTCAATATGTAAGGAAAAATATTGGGCCTTTTTACCACATAGAATAGATGCATTTTGTCTTCTCCAGCAAATCCCCTGGGCCTAATTCTTTGCTCTTCTGTCTCCTTGGTCCCTCAGGCCTGTGAACAGTAAGTGTATGGCAAATTGGATTTCACAGTTGCTAAATGGTTCTGCAATAAAGATCGGGATCATAATTAAGATGAAAATATTTTCCCTCTCGTGTGTCCTCATTTTAACAGCTAGTAAACTAATGGCAATGCTCTAGCTCAATGCACCTGAAGCAACAACACACACAGTATTTTCCAAGCTTAAAGTTGCGTGATGGATCTGCCTTTTCCTACTCTTCTTTGTGTGCGGCTTGTATATGGCAGAGTTTCTGTTGTTGTAGTAGTAGTAGTAACACAAATCTTGAATGGTTTAAATGAAAGACACAAGTATGCACTTAAGAGCTGCAAATATTTGCACAACCTTGGCTGCAGAGGCAATCTGGCCTCTCTTTAAAAAAAACAACTTCTGAGCTTTTTACCAGAGTCAGCCAAGGTGTTTCTCCCCACTTCAGCTCTGGAAATGCCAGGCAGTATTTACCCAGAGTGCTAAGAAGCTATGGCGTTATGCCCTAACAGTATCAACGTATTGATCATGGGCAGAAGATGTTTAATTACACACATTTCCACGATTAAAACGTTCAGACTGAAATGTTGTTTATAAACTATTCTCTTATACATCAGAAGCACTTTCCTGTTGCATCTGGACGAGGAGCTCCCTCCCCAGAAAGAGGACTCCGTGGGTGATGCAGGGGTGTGCCCTGGAGCTGCCTGATTGCTTCAGGCACTCAGGGAATGCACAGGGCATGGCTGGAGCATCGCGAGGCAGCGGAGACCAGCGAGCAAAAACACCAGCGTTGCTTTCCCAGACACCACAGAGCAGATAAACATGGATGGATCCTCTCCCACGTGCAAAGAGAAGTAATTATTAACCTCATTTCCTCAGAGAGGACAAGGGGGAATTTATTTGGCACTTTACTCCTATAACACATCCAGGGTGCGAGTTGCCCCTTCGATTTTGCTCCTTCCCCTCAGTAGCCATGTCACACCATTGAAATGATGCAAATGTCTCTTCCTGGCCACGAAGCAGACGTGAGCGACCAGGAGTGAGAGGCTGGGACTGCCGATCAGCTCCCATCAGTAAAGCACGTCCCAGCGGCCGTGTGCTCCTGAGGAGGGGGAAGAAGCTGTAGGGGCACGGGTAGGTCCCCTCGCCGGGACATGCAGGGGAACAAGCCTGGGGGGGAAGCACAGAGGAGCTGCGGGTCTGGGAAGGTGAGGGGGTCATATCTCTGTGGCTGGGCTTTGGCAGGCTCCTGCCAGCTGTGGGGAAAATACAGTCACTTGAAAAATGATGCCAAGACTCATTTTTCTTATGGGTCCATGAAACCATAGTTTCCTAGTGTCTCTCCACAGTCTTGCGATAGAAGTCCTCCTGCCAGTATGGGCAACGAATGGCTGGAAACTGAGACTTTTTCTATATGTTGTTTAAACTTCAATGGAGAACTTTACTTGTTATTGGACTCACATTCTCAAAAGTAAAGTTGATGGGATTTAAGTATCAGAGCAGCATTGAGGCCCTAAGCTTAAGTCTCTCCTCTGAAGCAAATTTTTGCAGTCTCTCAGTCTTTACAGGTTGAAAAATGATCAGTGAAGTCAGTTTGCTCTGTTTTGAACATTTTCTATCGGTGAGATGCAATAAGGGCCAGCTGGATTATCTCCTGTTTATTGGTCGTGACCCATTTTTCAGGGCTGAGTAAAGGCTCTTGCATGTGGGATTGTGGCAGTTTAGGATTTTATGAACATTGTCTTGTCTCCTAATGGATTTACAAACTTCAGTCAGTAAGATTCCTGGTTCTAAAATATAACAACTGAATTACAAGCAGAAATATGTGATAATTAAAATATTCCATGTAATGAAAGCATATCCAGGTGAGAAGTGGTATTGGGAAGGGCTTGTTCCTTATAAATATCTGTCTTACTATGGAAAGGTTCTCGTCTCTCTGTCTCCATTCCATTCCTTCCTCTCCCACTGGCTCCCTGCTTCCATGAAATCTATAGTAATTTGCTTGTCTGTCAATTTACTGAATAACTGTTTAGGCACAGGTTCAATATTAGGGGGTGGACAAACACGCAAAAATATCATGGTCATATAAAATCAATTTTCTTGAGAAAGAACAAAAATAATGCTAATGAGCTCCCTTCCCTTTACTACTTAGTAAGCCTTAGGTTAATTTAATATATGCAAAAGGGGATATAAATTTTACTTAACATTACTTTGGAGGTGATCTGTGCTATGATATGTCATTGGTTTGAGCAAGACGGCCATTTCCAGTTCACATTTATCTATGTGAAAGGTGTGTGTGTGCGCATGTGTACAGATGCATACGTAAGTATACACCCACCTGGCAGTGACTGTCAGTCGCGAAAACAACCACGTGCTGCAGCCGACAAGTCAAAGGTCACGTACAAGTTTTTTTGTAAGCCTGGGGAAATCCTGCTTTGAATAACCAATGACTTGACCTTTGCCAGCTATTAGTCTAGTCAGTAGTAATTATCCAAAGGAGATTAAATTATGAAACTTCCAAGGCGAGGTATTTTGCATGTTGAATAAGACCAGGGATTAAACACAGATACTTCCCCGATGCCAAGGGAGTTGGCAGCGGGATAACGGCTTCAGAGGAAAAGCGCACGACTGTGAGTAAATTGCATTTTTCTTCCCCCCTCCTTGCTCCCCTCCCTGAGCTTGCGAGCCCTGAGCAATGCTTATCACGGGCTGGTGACTGGGCACCGCTGGCTTATCAAACAGGCTGCAAGTGATACCGAAATAACAGCACTATGTTTGCAAACCGGGCAGGTCGTGTGTAGGTCCTGCCACGTGAACACCTTCTTAAACACCTGTATGCCAGGTCACGGTATTTTGAGGTGAGAGCTGGATTTCTAAGGCCTGATACCTGTTCCTGAAATTTCATCCAGACTCCCCAGGTACCAGCCATCTCCTCAGGTGCCTGTGAGACGTTTCCCGGTGGCACAGACGGCAGCCCTGTCCGGGCTGGGCTGCAGGCAGTTTGCCTCAAGGTAAGTCCAGGCTGAAGCACCCGGAGGTGATGGTTTAAACTCACCCATCTGCTTTCGCAGGAGGAGGCTGGGGAGGGTCCGCAGCTTTGCTGCCTCCATCGCAGCGAGGGTAACTGCTGGCCACCGAACCAACAACCTAACCCTGACCAACAGCTGGGAGACAAAAACCTCTGCCCCACCACAGCTCTGGGGAGGAGGGCTCTTCACATGGCCCTGCAGCTGGCAGCTGCAACCCACATCTGGCCCCCCCAAGCCAGCTGGGGGTCCCACCGCCAGCCCTCCTCCTCCTCCTCCTCCTCCTGGCTGGCAGCTGCCAGATCACCTGGGCAGGTCTGCAGGATGCTTTGGTGACCGCAGGCTGCTCCAGCACCAGCATAAGGGTCCTTCCACGGCTTTGGGCTGGTAATGGCTGCTACCCTGGTGGGGGAAGCAGCAGCGGGCTGAGGAGGTGCAGTGTGGTGGGAGGAGGGAAAACCGTGGGACCAACAGCCACGAGGAGAAAGTAGTACTTCAGATAAGAGGCTTGTTGCAAGTATGACTTGAACCCTGGGCTGGCTGGAAATTTGTGTGAGAGTGGAGCAAGCAAGGTAACAAGGTGAGTCCAAGGCCTATGGCAAAAAAAGAAAGCTCTACGCAGTGGAGGAGTTTGGGATTTTTTAGAAAAAAAGGATAATGGAAAAATCTGACAGTAAGAAGTACATTTTCAGACAGGAGTGATGCTAGAGTAGTGCAAAAAGCTGGCACCACCGCCTTCCTCACCCCGGAGGGGAGCAGATGAGCTCAGGGCACCCGGCGATTGCCCACCCCCTTGTCTGGGGTGGGCTCTGCTTCCAGCCATGTCCTCGCCAGCTCCCTGCGGGGAAGGGGCTGCAGAAGGAGCAGAGACCGATGTCTCTGTCCCCGGCTGGCTGCAGGCTCCAAGCTGAACAATATTTGAACGGTCACAGGGGGATGAACTGTGGCCAGGCACGCTACAAAGGGGGTGCGCTGCTGCTGCTGCTGCGAGGTGTCAGAGGTGTCCGGCTGGCTCTGATCGCCAGTCAGGACTGAAGCATCAGCATTTGGATGTATCAGTCGCATGAGTTTTACTGAGAGTCTTACAAAGAGCAAATCAACCTTTCCTCAGCCCTGTGCATACCCTCAGGAGCTGTGGGGTAGGAAATACCTTCACCTGCCAGACCTTGGTTGTTCTAGAGAAACCTAAAACACCTGAGGGCTCGGGGGGTGGAGTGAGAGCTGGTTCGTTCAGGTGTTTAGACTTTTTTCTTTTTGTTTTTCCCCTCTGGTGTTTGAAATAAGAGGGTAGGTCAGTGCTCTTAAAGCCTGCAGGATGTTGCTTGGACTGTGGCAACCCATTCAAATGAAGGAGCAGGTCAGTGGTCTTAATGTTGTCCCTTTGAGAGCTGGTAGGACAATAGCTGTAGTGCTTCTGTAGTCTAGGGGAGAGGCTGGATCATTTGCTCGTGTTGATTTTGGCCATCAAATCTTTGTAGTGAGCCTTTGGTTTTTCAGCATGCCTTCATGTGAATGAGCAAGCCCTCCTGTTTACAGCTAGTAAGTGGCCTTAAAATGTATGACCTAGCTTTGCCACATTTGTCCCTAAATCTGTACATGAAATATAAATTTACTTGAAGAACTCTTGCTTGCTAATAAGTAAAAGTTTGAGCATGTGGTGGGACTTGGGGACCTCCAGAGGTCCTTTCCATCCTGAGTGGTTCTGCATAAACAGTGTGTTTAGTGGCAGCATCTGTACCATATCTGAATGGATGGTATATGTGAATATTTAAAGTAATTCTAAAATAATTTTATTAGAACAAATACAGACTTATAACCTGTTGACTCTATTTTGGAATCCTCACCTATATTGAAAATAACTTTTAAAAATTGTTTTAAATTTAGCCGGAGCTACCTGAATCTTAACATACTAGAGGATGGATCTGCAACATTGCATAGGCATCCAAAGGAGGAGGTGGAGGATATAGCTAATACTGGAGTTTTCGTGTTGCAAGTTCTGCTTACTTCAATAAGAATCATATTTGGCACAAACAGATCTTGGAAAAATGCCTCCTTTGTATACATTTTGAAACACTTTCGTCTTTTTTGGGAATGTGTTCCACTACTAGCAATTGTATAGTATTTAATTATGTAACTATAATATGAAGAACAATAGGTAAAATACAATAGTTGTTGAATTTATGTCCAGCTGAAGAGGGAAAGTGACTAATTTTGTACAGGTGAAATAGATGATATGTAGCTTGTTAATGTCTTTTCATCGGTGTTTCCTTAATGTACTAAGTACATTGCAGGGATACATGTAGTGGTTATACAAACCTTGACTTTATTCACAACAGGTGTATCAGGATGCAAAGCCAGGTGGTCCTTGGTGACTCTTGGTGAACAAACTACTGATGCTCGGGGATTCCCCCTGCCCACCTCCCCACCTGCCAGCTACAAGTTTCTGGCACAACTTCATGGTTTCTGCTTAGACGTGAAGAAAAACCCAAGTGTAAATCTGATAATAGCTCATATGGGGCTTAACAAAACAAAACTGCTGAGCCAGTTCCTATTGGTACCTGTATGTTATAAATTCTGCTTGTCACCTATTTGCCTGCTGGGCACTGGCATTTAAACAAAGCATGTAGAATTTAAAATACGTGCTTGATTTTTTTGAGTCCAGCATTTAAGTTTATAAATCTTGGGAGAGTTTTGGGTTTTGTTTGGTTGTTGGTTTTGTGTTTTTTGTTTTTGTTTTGTTGGTTGGTTGGTTTTTACATCTGCTGTGTATGCCTCTCCACACAGTAAGTATCCTACATCTTCACCTGGTGGTGGGCTGTGGGGAGCAGGATTTGCCCTGTTCGCAGGGTGGGATGCTGCAGGGAAGGCACCCTGGCCAGCCCTGGAGCTTGGCAGCCCTGTAACATGACAGGGGAATTAGGAAACGTCTGCAGTGAGGGAGCTCCAGTCGAACTGGTTCCAGTGCTGATCTCGTCTGAACAGTCCCCAGACATTGGTTTCAAGATCCAGGCGAGGCTGTCTTTAATCTTGCTGCAGGGAAAGGCCGTAAACATTTCTGTAGCTGTTCAGGCTCAAATCGAGCTGGTTAAGGCAATGTGAAATTCAAGGTCAAAAGGTGAAATGCTGCTAAATTTAAGATTCAAGTTTATGCACATGAGTAAATGGTTACTTGGATCATTTCCATTTCAGACGCACTAAGTAAGGTATGGCTCTTCCAGCATCCGTCTCCCACTGCAGCTGGTACTGTAGTCATTTCACGGGAGTTACAAACTGAAAAGGTCTTCCCCAAACATGTTTTCCCAAGCATGCAAGCCCAAGTGCTCTTGTGCATCCAGGCTTGTATCTATAAATGTTTGGATGTGGCTCTGTAGGTTCACTTCATCATCCCTTATACAGGATTAAACAGTGTATTCTCCCGTCAGGTTTTTTCCTACTACTTGTCTTCAAACAGTGGAAAAACTTGAGCATTAGAGATTCTTGGGGTAAGAATCTATTCACAGAGATACAAATGTAGTTGATGGGATCCTCTCTTAGTGGGAGAGAGTGAGGTTTTGGTGCCGTGTGTTTGTTTGGGGTTTCTTGTTTGGTTTCGGGTTTTCTGTGTCGGAGCTTAAAGGGACAAAACTAGAGTACCAGCAGAAAAGTAGGGAACCTTTTTCCACAGGGGTACTGTACTCTTTCCCCCAGCATGGTGTTGGGATGATGATGCTGTTGGTCCTTCCTGAAGGGTTTGCAAAACAGACCATCTGTCTTCTAAACCACTCGTGACAGTCTCGGGTTGATAATTGCAGGTTGTCTATACAGCTCCCAGACATGTTTAAATCATATGGTCATACCAGGTATAACTCTTCCATTTCTGCTTCCAAGCTGGCATGTGGTTTGTTTGTTGCCGAGTAAACGCAGTCATGGGATAGAGATGTCCGAATTTAGCAGAAGGTGAGGTTGGGTGTTGCAGTGACGCACGTATGAGGAGGGACTCAATAAATGCAGGAGTCTGAGACTGGTGCCTCCTCCCCGGCTCCATGATAGTTGTTGCCACCCTGTTAATTCCCTGCAGTTGCTACAGGTGATGCCAGGCACAAGCTCAACATAAGATCTTCCTGCCGTCTCTGGGGATCTGGTAGCCAACACTGTGAGGAAGAATTGATGGGAAACAACCTGCTGGCTATGAATTAAAGCATTGGTTCTGGGTCTTCTCCAGTAGTGTTAACTTTCCAAGTATATACTTCTCTCGGAAGATATTTTAGATTACTTTTCTTTTTTTAAATTGATGACATCTTTCACTTGCTGCTCATCTTTTTCTACTATTTCTTAGCACCATTTGATTACATTGTGCTCATTTAGTGTCTCTCTTTAAAACCAAATGAATATTAAAAGTGAGCTTTGATGTTTCTGTGAGAGTATCTTTTCCCTTTTCAGTAGGTTTTTGCAGATAAAAGTGCTTTTTTAAAATTTTTATTATTTTTTTAATGTAGCCTCCTTAAAAACTGCTGATGGTAAGTTACATATCGCTCAACTTAAAGGAATTTTTCAAGTGAGATTTAGTGAAATAATTTCTCAAGCTCATCTTTATTTACATCTGCTGCTTTCATACAATTCTGTCCCAAAAGAGCAAATTTGACTCCTGTGCTTTGTTCCTTCATTTGCCATCTTCATTATTTTCCTTCTTTTATTTATTCTTTTCCATTCTTGTCTTATTAACAAGAATTAAATAACTTGCATACTTGGTTATTACTAACAGAGCAGGATCTAAAGTCTGTCTGACTTTTAGTAGGTCCAGAAGTGGAATTAGATCCAGGTTTCATCCTGGATGAACAACAAGCTTTCGCCAGGCACTAATATCTGATACTGAATGACAGTGGTTGAACTTACTAAACATAGGGAAAAAATCAACAACTGTGTGGAACCAATGCCAAGGGCTTGGTTCATTAAACTGCTGCCTTAGGCTAATGTCATAAAGAGCCGATTGGAGTTAGAAGATGTTGGTTTTGTTGCTCTCCCCAAAAAACTTCCTCGGGGGGAGTTCACTTACCTCAAACACCTGATAAAACAGGTTGGCAAATACAGCTTTTTCTGACTGCAGTGGAGACACCAGGGTGATAGATGCTTGAGATGAGCTGGAGCTGGGTGGGAATATGTGTAATACCCAAGCCGTGGAGCCAGCAAATACAGGGACATTGTCTCCTTTCAGACCAAAAGCAGTGTAGGAGCTGGTCTGCTGCCACAAGTCAGACACGAAGCTTTCTTCTCCTCTCTCAGATTTCCCCTTGAGCCTTTTGGCAAAAGTGAAACTGGAAGGAAACATCCTAGAATTCATATGGTGGCATAGTTACATGTCATGTATATAACACAAATACAGCTGTAATTACATTTTTCTGGAGAACTGTGCATGTGATGGGAACATGCAGGTGCTGTGTTACATGGGCAGCTAACGGGCTGTGTCCTGAAAAGCTGAAAGTCTTCTCTGGCATTAGGAATCTAACTTTGACCAGATGTTGACGGTAAATGAGTTGCAATACCATGATGGGAATTGCCTAGTGGGAAACACTTTTAAAAAGTCATAACTTAAACCTTGATTTAGTGTATTGCATAAAAGTGAGCATGACTTGTATTTGATATATCCTCTTTTTTTATTAGTACTCTGCAAAGAAAAGTTCTTACAGTCCCTATAGAGTGTGTGTGTGTATTTCAGCTCTGTGCCTCCCCAGCACTTTTTTCTACTAGCATTGCAGTTCATAGGTGTGCAGAACAGTTCACTTTGGAAGGGACCTGGAGATGATCCAATGCAGAGTTGACTTCGAAAGGTTCTTCAGGGTCTTGCCCAGTTGAGCCTATGTTGGCATGTAGCAGTCTGTACTCCCCTCAATCATTACTCAAAGGTTTAAGTTAAAAAGTTTACTTGGGAAGCAAATATTGAAGATTTTACATGAAAACTGCATGCACAAATACATACTCCCTCATGCTTGTGTATATGTAATATATTACACTCAAGTGCATGGAGCAGGAAGATATTACTACGACCACACTTGTGGAAATATTTGATTTTAGCTTACTTTTCATAAACACTCTGGCCTTAAACCCACGGTAACATGTATAGTGCAGCAGCCCTATTCTCAGGACAGATGCTTGAAGGGGTTTTTGGTGTTTCCATTTCAACTCTCTCAAGCAGGGGGTCCCAGCTTGGCCTTAAAATTTTTCTTTGAAATATTTTCTCACACGAATATTCTATGAAAAACTGCATGTTAAAAGGGGTGAAACTGGTTACCCTCCATTGCCACCCCAATAATTCAGTGGAGGGGAGAGAGCTCCCCTGCCTCCCACGCTTGCTCTGGCTGCTTGCGTGGCCATCAGCAGGCCAGACCCAAGTACTGCTGGAGCACAAACCTAGTGCTTGAGATCTACTACGTATGGGCAAGTTCCTTGCTGAAACACTGTAGAGAAGCTGAAAAGCTGTTTGGAAATCTAGCCATGAGAAGCATGTTAAAAACCCTGTACTAACCCAAATCATATGGTTAAGACTTCATCTAGCTATTGAGAAAACAAAGCAATGTCCAGTATGTGCCTGAAAAGCTAGATTTCTTCCCCCACCCCACCTCCTGTTTCCTCATTTTGTTTGTTCCTGCTCCCAGGATGCTTTCTGCTGTGTTATGGTCCAGTTGATTTAACACCCGTAGTTCCTGAAGCTTTTGCATTGCTTGTACTTAAATGCCACCCTGAGAAGCTCACAGGTATATGTTCTTGTACCTGATACTGTTTCACATAAATTCAGCTGCCAAAGTGGAAAGTGTCTAGCTGACCCTGGCAACTGATCCAGCCTTTCATGCCAAGGACCAAAGGCAACAGCAAGATATTTTGGGACAAGGACAGGATGTTAGTCTGGTGTGTCCTTCCCTTCACACACACAAACCAACTTCAGAAGGACTGTACTGATGGAGAAGGTCCTGTGGACAACCCTCCTGTGCACGGCCCCTTATGGCAACAGGCAGAGACCAAATGTGTCAAGTGGCTTAAGAGAAAAAAAATGGTCACTAAACAGACAAGACCATAGATAAAAGGCAGAACAATATTAAATAATGGATGTAATTTATTAAGGAATTCGGACTTGAGACAGGCACCACTTTTACAAACTGAACATCAGTACACACATATGCTTTATTTTCACGTTCATGGCAACTGAAATTCTGGTATTTTAAATTTTAAAATACAAATGAAGAAACCTGTTGTATGTAGTCTGATGTATTTCAATGTCACTAGTTTTCTGTAATTCAGCAGTAGCAATAACAAAGTATTCAGTCACTACAAAAAGCAGATCTTCTGAGAATAAACAGCAGCGTTGGTTCTTGAGACAGAATCTGCATGCCATTGAGGATTATTTTTAACAAATCATCTACTAGAAATGAACTGAAAGAACCAAAAATGTAATAGCTCATGGGATTTTGCAGATAGTTAACTAGAGGGGGGGAAAAAAGTTATGACAAAGCAAGAGAGGGTCATTCCAGCTTTCCTTGAATTATTGAAGCTATCAAAACAATATAACAAATCCTGTGCATGTGACAGTAGAAAAAAAATTACAGGATGTTTGTCAACTCTCAACTAACTAACTGAGCTGGAATGGTGTTTTAGGGAAAGACTGATAGGTCAGATAAACAGTCCCAGTACGCAAGGCCTGAAGGGACAATACGGAGATTACAATACAGAAAGTGTGTGGGTATCAAGCAGTAGTTTGAAATTACTTGTAAAACCTGTTGCTCAGACATCCCTATCCCGTATGGAAGCTTCTCAGGCAGACAGCTAGCGCCATGTTTAGTATCCCACACTGCACAGAGATAGGCCCAACGCAACTGCAGTGACCACAAGTAAGGCACGGTTATGGTTTTCCAAATTTCTCCAGGCAAGATGGAGGGAAAACCTCATTTTTCTTGAAAGAATGCTACTAGGAAAACAATGGCTGGAAACCACACATTTTCTTCTGTAAGTCTTTGGATTTTTCTAGGCTAGATAGCTCGGTGTGTGCAGGACTAAATTACAACACAGTTATGTATATGAATAACATGGTTGTATTTTGGGACACAACTTAACAGAAAATATCAGAAATCTCTCTCCCCAGTAGCTGCGAGAGCCACACTTGAATCTTGCTTTCTACTGGTCATGTTTGTCCTGCCCCAGTGTAATTAATTAAAGCATCCACAGTCTAGGCCATTATGAGCTCTATCATCTAATCAGGCTAAAATATCAATAGCTCTATTTTTTATGTTTATCTTCACAGCAATCCCCATGGTGCTGGGGGACCACTCTATGAATAGAACAGTTCTGAAATGCAGTCAACAGACATTTCCGTGCTACTCCAGGGAAGGCACAGATAATTATTTTAATTGTCCCCAGTTTGCTCTTCTGTCCATAATTATAGTTTTGAGTTTATAAATAACAAAGCGTGATTTTAAAAACCAGAACAAACCCCTCAATTACAACACAGTTCCCGAGATAATTAAGTCTCCAAATGTGGCTGCATAGAAGGGAACCAAAACTACACTGCAGAAGCCCATGACATACAGATGTGCGTAAGCGGAGCAAAGTGACAGGATGGAAAACATCACCAGGAAAAGAAACTCTCTCATCGTTATTTCACTGCTTTTTACCTAAAGCCACAATGGCCTATTGTCTCGATTCAACCTATTGTTCTGTTGCATTTTTTGTTATTGAAGGAACCAACGGTCAGTCAGTGAGAGTTTCCTGAGGAGCAGCAGCTTGAAAAGCTAAATGCAGTATCCTGTGCCTAAGGCTTGTTTTGCTGCAGATTCAGGAAAAACCAGACAAGGTAAGTTACCGAGGTAAATTAAAGTGCACGGTTTAGGAATTCTCTAGTTTGAATACCCCCTTCAAATAGAAAACACACTCCAGTTTTACAAGTATGGTGGTTAAAACCTGCAAAACAAAGCAGAACAAAGCTGTGCCCTGTCTCATCCTTGCTTGATGGACATTCCTCTGTTGTTAGTGGGTGTTGTGTACTGCCGGGGACAGGAGAAGAAGCTCTAGGTCGGGAGCCAGCACAGCAGGACGCTTCATTAGCCATGAACAGGAGCAAAACAGGGCTTCGGAAGGAGCAGTGCCCTCGCTGAACAGCCAGCTTCACCACCACAACAAACTCATAATGAGCTGGACAGCCTGTAACATACACTTTGGATAAACAGAGACCTATGGATAGGAGACAGCTATGGCTTAAGTGTTTCAAAAGATCTTTGCCCAACAAGGAAACAAATTATATATTAAAAACCTTTTACAAAATACATGCTCTGTTCTTTCTCTGCTTAATATCTTCCTTGCTTGAAGCTTGGCTGTTGCCCAAATGCATCCAGAGCAATGCTTGATGATAACTCAAAAATGTGCAGTTAATCTGTGTGTAGTTTCAGCTCCCGAATGCCAGGAGCAAAAGTGTATTTTTCAGAGAGAAATAGGCTTGATCACAGAGTATAATCATGTTTATGCAAGTTTGTAGATGGCCAAGATAAGGGAAATAATTCTGTAAACTCCTTTGAGAAAGGTGAAAAATTTATCTCTTTTTCAATGTCATTTTATCCACAAACAAGTATAAGCCCCAGTAGAGAGCTTTCTGCACTACAGCAAGAAAAACTTGAGCTTGCTTTTTTCTTTTTTCTTTTTTTTTTTTTTTTAACCTTACAGCTATATTTCATCATAAAAACTAGTTTGAAGAAAGAGTAAACTTTTGCTCTTTGGTCTATCTTGACATTCTTCTAGAGACACATAACAGGAATATTTTGGATTAATTTTTGTCTCCTACTTGCAGGAAACAGGAAAGTTGCAGTTCTTAATTTCCAGGCTTCTGAAATGAGAAAGATAAAGAATTTACACATTGAAACAAGAAATCTTTGTTTTCTTTAAAGAAAAAATAAAAATAGAAACATCACAACATAATAGCAGTGTTTTAGTGAAATTGGATATTTTTGCCTTAACCATAACAAACAAAAACATTAGTTTATTTATTACCTGTGTAACCCTACTAGGTGAGAAATAAAAATCTGTACTCATATTCCAATATGATATGGACTTCAGACTGTACATTGTTGTAGTAATTGCAATTGCTGCTGACTGCAATCCAACACCGTGGAATGAGACTAAAAGAAGTCAGTTTTTTGTTTCATTGGATCAATTTTGTGGATGCAAAGGAAAGGTCTTCAAACACCTTATATTCATATCTGAATGAATTAAGATGAAAACATCTAAGAAATAGTTTGCAATTTTAGGACATCAGTTTTGGTGTCCTCCCCTCATGGGCTTCTTTATGGCTGTGAAGATCCTCACAGTCAGAGCTCTGGGATTTCTCTCACATTCAGAAAAGCTCCGAGGATGGCAAAATACCTGTGCTGTGTATTACAGTCATTCCGATGCTCTGCCAATTTTGAAAAGGAGATGAGTGCAAGAATATATCTGCAACTGTGGACAGCCATGGCCTTACTAAGTCACAACCAACCAATGAAAACTACTACCCCCACCATCAACGCAGATACCCAAAGCCAAACTGGCACAGTAAGAGCAGACACCTGCTACCGCTGGTTAAATTAGAGGGATCCTTAGAGCTCTCAAGGGTCCTTAACAGAGTTTACTTTTGCAGAGTGGGTCAGGTTCATAAATTCCCCTCACTGTGCAAATAATACTTTTTTTTTTAAAAAAATATTTCCTTCTACTGGTGGGCTTGTCTCCATGTAAGCCTTATTCTGACTGGTGCTACCTACAGATAGCTCCTAAGGAAGCCATTTCAACTTTCTTAGTGTATGAGCTGGGCAGTACAATTTAAATAGGGTAGTGGCCAGTGATGACGAACTAGCCAGATTCCTCCGCGTTCATTTCCAGATATTAATGTTTCCGGTTTTTAATACAGCACATTGTTCCTACAAAAAGACTGTAATATCGTGTGTTCCATGTATTAGCTATATGTCAACAAAAGAAAACAGAGCTGTCTTTTTTTGACAAAGTTTTTGCTTGTATGACTTTTTAGAGTATATTCTAATGACTGGTATTTTGCTAATTTTGGTGAGAACTATCATCTGCTTCATTAATGCAGTGAAGTGGAGGAGAAAAATCAGAGAGGCTAATGATATCCAGTGTTTCAGCTCAGTAAGAGTTCCACACAGCTACCCTAGCAGCAGGAACTTTTGCCTGTATCTCTTTCACAAGTCTCATGAACCTATGCATTGTAGAGCAGGATATAAACTGCATACTAAACCAACTGTTCTCAGCTCTGCACGCGTGTTTATAATTAACACCTGCAGCTCTTCCACAAATCTCTAAGTATTTTTCAATTACCACATCTTAAAGATTTGAATCAGTCCTAATGAGGTGGCACAATATCATATTACTACAAATTTTACATCGTATGCTAAAACCCTAAGAAAAGAATTCAAACGAAGCAGGAAAAAAAAATTCCCTCAATCTGCCATCATAGAAACAAACCCACAGATACCTCAAAGCGTAGTATTAGCTACAACGTGGGTTCACTTCAGTGAATGTGTGAAAGCAAAGAATAGTACTAAACTTCTCTACAGAAAGTTGGGAGTAAAGATTATACAGGAATATTGTTATTCTCTTTATCAAAACCGAGAAATGTACAAATCTATCACATGAACCGGATGAATTTTAGAGCTGATGAACACTGACTACCTTGTGTGGTGCTCACTGGGTATTACAATACTCTCAAGGCATTTATTTAGATTGTTAGAGGTAGGAACACAGGTGAGTATGTGCCTATATTGATTAAAAATATATACGATCAAGTTGTTTTTTTCTTTAAAAGGCTTAAACTTACTGAATCATTCATCTGTCTGATGCCAGCAATACCTCCATAATTAAATTAAAATAATTTGTTAACAGCTGGATATACACTATTTCCTATCTGACTATTATGTTTTTGTGACTTTGTTAGCATTTCTTTTTACATCTGAGAAAACACCATCACTGACTAAAAGCCATGTTTAACATTTTCATTTCATGCACAACTTCAGATGAAAGACCTTCACATTTGGAATGGAGTATTTCATCTGCTTAATTATCTTTGTTCTTCAAAACTCACCAATCCATGGTTTGGATGGATTTGTGTAAGACTAGGCTGTAAACACCCAATTAAGCAGGCTATGTGAATCTGCATATAGATTTTACATTAGGATTCCACAGTCATTTCAAATGATTCAGAAGTAATTACATGACTGACACATGATGAATCAATATGTATGCATGAAGCCATCAATGCATATCAGTAACAAAAACGGGATACATGCCAAGAAGTGGTATGCCTTACTCTACCCAGCAACAGAACAGTCAGTGGTGGTTTGCATGTAAGCTAGTAATTACCTGTGCCTGCTGGTTAACTAACTTTGCTTTTTACTTGTCTTGACACTGGTACACATGAAATGGCAGAATCTGCTCTCACCAGATGTTATGTGAATGCTGTGACGTTCAAGTATGGGCAAATGAGCAGTTAATTTGGTCTGAACAGTAATCTCGCTGGGTTGCGCAAACCTCTCCCCTCTTCCAAACAATCCGTCAAAACACAGAAACAGAAAATGAAAGCCGGTTCTCTCAAATCAGAGTAGGCAAGGACTGTTAGAGCAGGGCTCAAGTGCCTGGGCACATCCACCTCAAAGCTGTGGCTGACCCGGGGTCCCATCATAGTCCTGTTAGCTCATAGTAATATTGTTGTTCTGTGTAAAAGTAACCGTTATACTCTCCAGACCGATTTACTGGGAAAGGGAGAGAGTTAAGTGATGAGAGGAGAGAGTCCCATCACAGATGCACGCGGTTTGTTTCAGTCAGGGTTACATCCTCTCTTACTCCACTTATTATGTTACAAGGTTAAAATGGCGTAGCATGGAATATTTTCATAACAACTTGGATTTTTAAGTGAGGTACATGTGCTACATGAAATTAAAGCAGGGCACCAAGAAGATTAAGTGCTTAGAGAAGGGGAGGACGTGGCGGGGGAACTGCAACCTTCGAGGAAAAGGGAGAGAACCCAGCGTGAAAAACAGACAGGCTAAGAGGCCAGATTCTTATTCCCGAAATGCTTCTTACCATTTGAGAGAGATGACAGCAATCAGGAAAAAAAAAGGGGGGGGGGGAACAAAGCAAAGCTCATGAACAAGCTGAGAAACATCTCCTCTGGTGCCTAGGTAACGACAGAAACACACTGCCACACGAGAGTAGCATCAAAGATGAACTAGATCATTTCTTTTGAGGTGACTAACAAGACATGATTTCTTCAGACTGACTTTTTCCATAGCCAAGAGTGGTACAATTGCAGAGCCAGCTCTTTCTCATGCCAAACTGACAGAGCCAGGAAATCCAAAAGGCACCTTCAATGTGCACCATCAGTGTACACCAGCAAAGTGCCAGCCACCACTCAGCAAATGAGAAACCCATGTGATAAAGTGCACATTATGAAATATTCCCCCAAATCCCCCCAAATTGTGTGAAGTCCTCAATGAAACTAGGGCCTAGATAAACTCCTGACAACCTTTTTTGTATACATACTAGAGACAAACACCCTTCTCTAAGCCAGAACAGGAAAATAAAGGCTGTTGACAGACCTGAATTTGGACATTGCTCTCAAAACAATCCTTTCACTTGCTCTGTGACTGGGTCAAGGTCAATGTCATAGAAGCATGGCCTCGTGGGCAGTCCTGGCATGGTGCTCATCTGTGGGAACAATAAAACGAAGTTATACTCCTGCACCTGTAAGCAGATAATCACTCCACCCATGTAAACTTTAGATTAAGAGAAAGGCTGGATTGTTCATCATGGACTCAACCACAGATGTAATCTTCACCACATTTTTTGTTTCTGTTAAAAATGTCAAGCTTGGTACTTTTTTTATTCATTTTGAAGTGTATGCTTCTAAAAGACAGGAAAGAGAAAATAAAAGCCACAAAATACAGGCTAGCATGGCAACCTAAGAAAAAACTCCTTAACAAAATGAAGACACTTTGGGACTTACTTGTTCCTCAGAATATTTATCCAGAACATTTACCCATTTGTATCTGCTGGGAAAAATCACACAGCAAAGGGCGAGGACATAATTGCCTGAATTCACCTGGTGATATGAATGTGTTGAACTTGGACCTCTCCCACAGAAAACCAGAATACAGGAGCAGAATTACTCGCAACACTTTCATGACTGATTACTTAACGTAAGGAACAAATTGAAATGGTTCAACTAAACGTACATGGATTACAGTTGAATCCTAATTTAGTAGTTAGAATTAGCAGGTTGAGATATGAAGCTAAAGCAACCCAATTATCTCAAACTATGCATAATTAAGATCCTGATCTAGCATAAGACACCAGCATCTGCATACTTTTAAACATGTAAATAGTTTCACGGTCTTAAATTACACGGTTAACTACAGCTCTGCTCACGCTACTTATACTATTATTTACAGTTGGCATTTTAGCAGCAATTAAAGACACGTGGGTGACCTGGAAATCTTGAGGTGCTGGTCCATGATGGCTTAAGCCACTTTAAATCAGAGGTACCCCAGCTTCTCACCTCCCCTGCCTCAGGACTCCCCCTTTCTCCCTCACAAAGGAGATGTCTGGAGAGCAGGTTCAGCAGAATAATGCCATTTTCTGATCTGCTTTGTCTTTTCCTGTTTCAGCACTGGAGCCAGGAGGGGCTTCCCCAGCCCCAGGGCCAGCACTGGCACAGGGTAAAGGCTGTGACTGTGGGGCAGTTTTAAGGCAGGACCAGTTTGGACTAACCTGAAACACTTTGGATTCACGCCCTAAGTCTTCCTAAGATGACAGTTAGAAGCCCTGAATATCTCACCATATTTCCACTAATTCAAGGCACTCAAAAATAACATTTGGGCTTAAGGACTCCATAAACCCTTTCGATACCATAACCTCAGAGGTGGAGGATGGCCCTGCTATATTATGCCCTATATTAATACCCAAAGAGATGAGAGACATCACAATCTCTGGAAACAAACCTGGAGTTCAACTTAGCTCAACTGTTTGTTGGCTAAGAGCCTTAAGCATTAAAACTTATTTAACAGATGCTAGATTTTGAGGAACAGAATTTTAGCTGGGGCAAGTCAGCAGAGCTCATTAAAGTTGGTGGTTAATCTGACCCTAGGAGGTAACCTTCAAACATGGCTGTGTAGGGGGGACGGGGGGGGGAACCACACTGGCTTGAGTACCAGAAACACTCCAAACACAATAACCTAAGGAAAGGGTCAGATTAGGGTATGTTTTCATGATGTGAGCTGAAACCCATTGCTGAAAGGGGACAGTTTCACCCTGTGAGGCCCTGGGATGATTTCCCCTTGGAGCTGGCTCTGGCACTCATCTTACTGCAACTAACCTCATTCAACATACTGAACTGATGAAAATACAGGTTTTTGTGGCCAGGGTTGGTCGGCTGATGAATTAAATCTGCTTACTGTGTGACCAGATCACCACCAGGCCACTGGCTGCAGGGGAGCAGCCAGAGCACGCTGTGGCCAGCCACCACCTCCCAGCAGAGAGCACAGGGCCAGGTGGATTCCTCGCTCTGTCCTCCCTAATTCCCCAAGGAGCACAGCTCACCTACAGTGTTTTCTCTGGCCAAAGGCAAGCTCTAACAGGCTAATTGGCCTCAAAAGAAGAAAAATACATGACCACCATCCTAGCTCCTCCAGAGAGCCAGATTTACAGGCCCCCCTCGGTCTGGAGCAGGCTGTATTTCTTTGCAAGTCAACCTGTTCTGCTGCATATTCAGTGATTGAGTTAGCATCTCCCTTATGCTTCAGCTTTGCTCCAAATGCTCGTGTAATGTTTCCATTGTGGGAATACAAGCAAACTGTAAGATCTCTCCACCACAGTCCCATTTACTCCAGAGAGCTCTGCTGCCATTTCAGAGGTTAATCCCGTGTTGGGAAGGGGAAAGGAGCTCGGGGAGCTCAGTACCTGTGCAGCCATCATCTCACTTGAGATCTAGCTCTGAGAAAAAACAATGCAACAAGCTCTTCTAGCAGACTCAGTACATTTCCTCTGTTTTTAAATATAGTCCTTCCTGATCTTTTGTTATTGCACACAGTAGGATTAAAAGACAAAACTGTCAGTTTGCATTGACCAAACCCTGCCGCTGATTGCATGACATCATTTTATTGGCTGACGTTGCCTTGGCATCTTAGCTAAGTACTAAAACACCTTGTTACTATTCTTTATCCGTTGGCCACACTAGTTGGACTACTACATTATTAGGGTTACTGAATTATTTTCTGTCTCAGACTCATCCCAGTTTATGAGTTAACGCTTGACAAGAAACTGCCTCAATGAATTACATTTCGCTGGGAGGAGAATGAACAAATTGCCAAAGACAACTTTCTGGTTACTCTGTGTATGGCAGTTCTACATCTGAAAGTAAACTCCCAAATTCCAGGTTCCCCCTTTTTTTTTTTTTGCTTTTTTGGAATATATTTACAAGCTTGGCCAGTCTTCATTTTCCCTGTATAATAAAAACAAGAATCAGTTTAGGGGAGTTTTTCCTTTTTTTTTTTTAAAGAAATGTTAAAAAAAAGAGTCCTACATGTGTATTTTGGGTTTGGTTTTTTTCATAGGCCCAGTTCTACACTGGTGTAACTCCACTGTACTAACTAATGGAAATCTATTACGTCTATAAAATGTGAATATCAAACCAGTTTATTGCCAGTTCAGGGAATACAACTATTCGCATATTGAAAATTTAAGTCAACAAAAGGGAATGAGCTCATCTGAATTAAAATTACTGCTGCGTAAAATGAAGCACAAGGCAAAAAAACCCACAGAGGAAACACTTTGGGACGAATACCTATGTGAATTACAGAGTGAAAATAAAATACATCCTGTCATTTTCCCTGTGGCCCAGACTTCCAAACCGGCAAAGCCATGTAGATTTACGATCAATTCTCTCTGCTCTCATTATTTGGACACACAGAGGTAACATGCAGCAGAATCTATCCGTTTTTCATTACTTCAAGGTCAATAGGAGGAGACGGCTGGCTGGCTGAGGAGATTACTACCAATAATTCCCTTGCCAGCCCTCCATTTCTTTCCTGCAGTCAAAACCACAGGACAGAAAAGAGGGCTTAGTCGCTGCGAGGCTGAATTGAGGCTTCAGCCGACTGGCTTTCCACATGGCTGCGGGTTCAGAACAATCCTCTTCCCTTTCGCTGTTTTCCACAATGCTGAATGAAGGCATTAACGAGTGAGTTCACAGGCTGGCCTTAACCGCAGCAGGCACGACCCAGAAGCATCTGCTTCTCCGCCTAGAGAACTGAAGCCTAGATTTTTGTGCACAGAGGGGGGGATGCTCACCTGCCCCCCGGCTGCAATGCATACCGTACCTGCACAGTGGCTGGCAGACTACCTCCACCTCTCCAAGGCTTTCTGAGATAACTACATACTAAAATGAATTCATTTCTAAAACTTGAAAAAAGGAGAATGAGCAATAAGAGAGAAAATATGCCTAAAACATAAATCACAGGTAATTAGCAGGTATGTACAGCATGAAAAAAACTACAGAAATTTACAGCCATACAGCAGCTTGCCAGGCATCTCATACAATATACACCCTCTATATATTGCACGGAGATCAGCACAACTCTCCACTCTAATATAACAACATTTGGGTTACAGATTGGTAGCTATGCAACATCACATCAGCGTGGCTGTGAGAAAAGAGCAGGGTAAGAAGCAGTGAATGACAACACGTTATCCACTTAAGACCACAGACTGAATTTAGGTAGCCAAAATAATCAGTACTTAGCTTGACCAAAACTGTTACTGTCACACTTCCCCTGGGAGAAAGAATATATAAGGCATAAACTTTGCACCTTAAGACTTAATGCAATTCATATGAATGCTTTATGCAGGGGAAAAAAAAAGGTTTTATGAAGAGTTCATCCAGCTGCTGCCCAAGACATATCATTTAGGAATTAATAGGAACTGGTTTTGTAGGAACTGACTGGAATCAACCATTTTCTTTGCAAACTATGCAACTGTCTACACATCCATGAGAGCAAATCAACTGCAGAAAGACAATGTGAAAAATACAATGCTTATTTATTACTATGACACTCATGTTTAGGAGGCAAAAGCAGCAAGTCTTACAGTCAGCTACCCTGAGGATCATTTATGCTCTGGAAATGCACAACTGGTGGAACACAAAATACAATTTTAGTTAAGAAAGCCTGAAGGCTACTGTTATTTATACTAGGCATTTATGATCTTCCAGAAGTTTACTTACATGACTAAACAAAAAAAAAAAGCCATAAGGAGCTTCCTTACAAAAGGAGGATGCCAGTCATTTTTAAGGAAGCTATATGAAAATGCCGTTCCACGCCCTCTCCAAGAACACATCCACTGTCACTGGAAGAGCCACTAAGTTGAGCTTCACTGGAGTTTCATTTAAATTACAGTTACGTGTTGACTTGTAATTTTAGTTGGCCATAAGGTCTACGTAACAGTTGCATAGTCAACCACTAAGACTCTGCTAGCCAGGTTTGTTAAGGTCCGAAGAGGAACTATTCTGCTTAGCTTCCTTTTTTTACCATGCAAATGCCTGTCAGTGGTTGACATATCCTACCTTTTACTTCAAGTGTGTATACATACAAACTTTTTTTTTTTTTTCATTTATCTGTATGAAAAATCCTAATAGAACCTGAGATCACCTTATCTGGGTTAGCACAATGGCATGATTTGCAAAACAGGCGGTCCTGAGGACTACATCCTACTTGTGTTTAATGTCTTTTTCATCTATAAGACAAGATGTGTCTGCTTTACAGGCATAGCATGGTTTCTAAATAGAGAAAGAAAACCAGAGGAATCTGTACTTACATGAGGTAGGGAAAACAGATGGTTAGAAGATACCAAAAAAATCAGCAAACAGCTTACTGAGGTAAACTCCCTATTCTGTGGCTGATGGAGTTAATGTTGCATTTGACAAGAAGTGCAAGCAATTCACATTATCTACTTGTATCCTTTTGTTAATTAAAGTTAAGACAACCCACAACCATTTCAGACTTGAAATACTGCAGAAAACAGATGTTGTTTCTCAAGAGAATCTAGCATACACATGACTGCGGATAACTCCTCAATAAAATCTGATGGGGTGAATTGCACATCCCATACTCCCTCAGCAAGAAACAATACGAGAGGAAACTCAAGAATAGCGCTATAAACCTGCATGCATTATGTACAACGTGCCAGAATGTGTTGGAATCCTGAGGCGCAGCACGAAGGAGCTACGCTTCAGGGTTTCAGTAACGTTTCCTAGTGTGAGTTAGAGCTCTGAAAGACAGATCCACTACCAGAAATTTGCTCCCCTGGAGTGCATCTGTCAGTCTCAACATGTGTTCGAAGCTGAAAGGAAGAGCTTTCCTCCCTTCTTCTGAAGAAATCCCTTGAGTTCTCCAACCTTGCCTGCCTTGAGGCACTCTTTATCTCCAGTGTCAGATTACTCCCACTGACACCTGTGGTGCTGGCCACGCACTGGAAGCTGGCACCAGGGGAATTGCAATCCATGGGGTGGGAGAGAGAGATTAACAGTCATCTCACCGCACTGCATGACCGAAGAATTGAGTGCAGATGTTATCACCGGATGCCTTAAGGTCCCTGCACTCTCCATTTTAAACCTATACTTGGAAATTTTTCATGCAACTATCCATGCAATGAGGGTAGCGGGTAGGACTACAGCACTCTGAAGCATGCGACTGTGCAAACATTTCCAGCGAGTGGTCACTTATTTCATCTTCAAACTGGACTGTCCTACACTGCGCAGAGGCACTCAGTGTGCACTGAGGAGGGAAGCTAGTGCACAAAAATTAGGCAGAATATCCTGAGTATCTCCAGGATCAGTTTGTGGTTTGTTCCACAGAACCGGAAAATTCCCCCACTCTGCGGAGCTGCAGAGCTCTATCACTTCAGAAGCAGCTGATGTTTTGAATAACAGACAAAAAAAAATTTACATGAAAATGACAGAAAAGAATAATTGAGAGAACAGTATTGTTTGTCTTAATGAGAAAAATACAACAGAATGAAATGGCCAAAACAAAATATGCACTATATAGAGTNCCCCCCCCCACCTATTAGAGAGGGGGACAACACCATACCAAAGACTGAACTGACGCTCAAGTGACCTTTCACCACTTCTTAAAAGCAAACAAACCTCAGACTCTCAAATTAGGAAAAGCAGATGCACAATGGAGGCAAGTTGGGGCTTCCTTGGAAAAGTATCAACCTTTAAAAACAAACTAATAAATTCAGCCTTGGGAATGGCAATAATTTCTAAAAATCTACTTTAATAGCTACATAACACTTAAGAAAATGTCTCATTATTTTTCATTGCCTGAAAATAACAAAGATTTCTAAAAGCAGCTAAGCACGATCTTTAGTCAGTGTTTAAGTAACGGTTTACTTATAAGTTTTAATGAAAATTTGCCAAACCTGATGATAGCCAGAGGAGGTAGGGAGAGTGAAGATCGTATTTCCTTCTCAGGAAATCTTTAACAAAAAAGGATCTTGTTGCAATGTATAAGAACAATCACAGTAGGAAACTCAACACATTAGCAGCTTTCTAAATGATCAAAATAACGTTTGAAAAGATGCTGTTTCTACTCTGACATACGCTGTAGTATTTCTTGCAATAAACGGCTCTGTTTCACTGGCATGCTGACTGATATCAGGTGCAGAAGTCCATCTGGCATCAATTATTCTATTATAATTGTCTCTTACTTCAATGGTTCCACATTCTTGGCAATAGTTCAATTTTGTGAAAGGATTTACAACAACAAAATGCATGGACATTGCTCTTCTGCTGTCAGCATCTGGATGAAGTTATAGAAGCACTGAATATTGATTATACAATCCTAACTGACTTTGTTGCCAGGTACTTAAGTGAGGCAGAAGTAGTTTGTGCCCTGTTACATTCTCTGAGGGATTACCAGGACCCTACAATTTACTCATCTTGAACGGAAATAGTTTGAATCCAAAAGTGATCCCCAGGGCATCCTAAGGAAAAAAACAAAACCTACATCTGTCCAGTACAGCTTTTGGAGAGACCTGTGGGTGCACATCCCAAAGGAAGCAGGGGACAAGAGGAACTGGTCAATGCTTGGTTGGCCAAGTTCTTGGTGAATGGGGTCAGTGTGATACTACTGGAACTCAAATGTTGCTGTTAGTGACGTGCTGAAGCACCAAAGACCCAGAACTGGCATTTTGCTAGTTATTAAATAAAATATTTAGGCATAGATGTAATCTGCAAAAGAATGAGCAATTTCCCCGATTAAGTAAAACATTTGTGACTTACATGTATGTCAGCATCTGGATGACTGAAGAAAGTACATATAGAAACTTGAACTAACGAGATTAGAGATGCTCACAGGTCAAGGCTGATATATGATGATGGTACTTACATATATGACTTACATATATGACTACAGTTCCTCTCAGCAGATTTGTCTCAACTCATTTTCATCCCAGAATTTATAAACCCATACTTGAAACAGAAGAAAATGATCCCCCTAATAACAGCACAATGGGATCAATATTTTAAATTTTACTCAAAAAATACATCTCTCTCTCTGAGGTAGCACATTAGACAGTGTTAGTTCAGTGTAATATTTTTTCATACCATCCACAACACAGCGTGATGTTTCACAGGGTATTCAGAGCTGTTTTCTGCCTTAGATAGGTTAATTGATAAACAAAATACCACAAAAACAAAAGCTACAAAACCAAAACAAACCCCCCAAAAACAAACACCCCTAAAGCCCCCCCCAACAACCAGCCATGGAGCAGATAAAGGGGGAGATGAAAAACAGGGCTACAAATTCCAGGTGACTTTTTCCAAAACATCTCCCTCCATCCCAGCCCACTCAAATACATTTCCAGGAGTAATTGCTCCCTTGGCCAAGGCCTACATCCTGATTTTCCTTTCCCCCTTGGGCTTTCGACAGAATCCCTGGCAGAGGATTCTCGCTCACTGCCTCTTGTACAAAATCACCTCCTTAGCCAGAAGAAATCCTTCCCTCCAGCTCCCTCCTGATGTCAGAGGCTCCCGGGGCTGTTCCCATTCTTGATGAGCGTCCAATATATCAGACAGTGCTGGAAATGTGCCTCTGAGGGAATAAATCCAGAGGATAAAGTTGTTCCTCTCATGTACTGTTTCAGCAACAGGAATATCTGAAGTATATGTTCGTAGGTACATAATCCTCCTGCTTTGTCCAGTGCTCGGGTCTCCTGGTGAGAGCAGGAGGTGTCCAAGCTGTGCCAGCAGCTCAGGTTCTGCTGAAAGCAGAGCAGGTTTTGTGGTATTAGGGGAGGAGAGGCCTCGGGTGGACCTATCCCAACTGCCTTGCATTTGCTCAGGGACCAGGCACCCTTCATTTCCTATGAAACCTGTTTATCTTTTAACAATTGTTTCTCTAGAAGGGCCATTCCTCAAACACTGGGAGCAAGTCCCACTTTGTGCTCTTGATCTTCACTATGCCATTTCGTTTAAAAGCTTCATAACTTTCATACAAGACTTGCCTTTCTGGTCAGACAGCCTGACATGTTAACACAGAAAATCGCAGAGCCTCAATTACAGCCCAGAAACTGGAGATGGTGGCAGCAGCAGACTATGTAAAGCAAATATGTGTGCTCAACTTGCAACAAACTTTACCCTTCCCAGTAAGCCGTGCTAGGAAGAGCATCAGGAGCATCATCCAGTCATTTCAATGACAAATTGCAACATGGAAAAATCCCAAAAGATTGTATAACTATGGTGAACAAAACCACATTTAACTTCTGCTATACTAGCCCTCTTGGTTACAATTAACTAGATCCACTGACATCTGAGTAAGTAAAGTTCCCTAAGAAACATCGCATCAGGCAAAGATGATGTGTGTGTGTATATATATATATATATATATATATGGGAAGAACTGCTTCTAAAGAACATAAAGGGGTTATACCAAAGGACCCCTTGAAATCAGTTCTTTTTAATTGCTAAATCACCAAACTGGCTCGGCCTCATTACTTGATTTAAACCAAGTGCCAGTGGTGACCTTTTTAATACTAAAGGGTATGAGAATTTTGGAAAACACCTGAAGCAACAGGAGGTGAAAAAAGTGGAAAAGGAGGTGACTATACTTTGCTAATCCCATCTGAGTAGACAAAATCTAATTTTTGGTACTGGGAAACAATAAAACCTAGGACATACACTTTACAGGTGCAGTTCAACTTTCTGGTCTGTAGTTATCATGGGAGATGTCAGAAAGAAGAACCTGGGGGCCTGTCTCCAAAGAATGATCAACTATGGTGGCCATCAACAGCATCAATCACTATCACTGTACCATCATCATATATCAGCCTTGACCTGTGAGCATCTCTAACCTCGTTAGTTCAAGTTTCTATATGTACTTTCT